>APFE030398864.1:13972-26776 GCA_000404065.3 Pinus taeda
TACATATTTTAATTTATGTTTTGTTATTTTTTAAACTTTTTTTTGTTTATTGTTTTAATTTTTTATTTTATTTTATGTTTTCATTATTTTTTTGAAATTTTAATGTTTTTCGGGGTCATGATAAAATCTTTTACGCCATTATTTCGAAAATTTGAAATTTTACCCTTGAGAAAAAAAAGTGTTATTCTAGCGTCAACACTTTTCGTTTTAAGGGTGCTTTTTGCACAAAATTTACCATTGAAAAAAAAAAAGTGTTATTCGAACATCAACAATTTCCGTTTTGAGGGTGTTTTTTGGACAATTTTTGCACAAAAAATTGGTTTTCACTGCCATTTTTAAAACATGTTGAAAATTTACTCTAGAAAAAAAAGGTGTTATTCCAGCGTCAATACTTTTCGTTTTTAGCATTGTTTTTGATGTTTTTACGAAGTTTTTTGGCCAAAGTTCTTGTTTTGAGTTTATAGTTCCTGTTTCAAAGTTTACATTGTTATGTGAGGATGATTCCTTTGATAGTGTGTGTAGTTGCTTACTTTCACCTATCATATGTCTCGATGCTCCATTATCAATGATCCATGCATTATCATCAGTAAGAGATCATATAATGGCAGCCAAGAATCCATGACTCTTGACTTTTTTGAAGAGGTAGTAGATGATCTTCTTGATCCATCTTCCAGTAGAGTTGAAACCCAATCTTATGTAGTTCACCATAGAGGGAGAATCCATGCCAACAAAGTGATCTTCAACTTCTCTTAACCTTAGCTCTGAAACCATGTTGGAAAATCAAAGATATTATATTAGGGTTTGATTCTCCGATCTTGATAATTACTTGTGAGTTTGTTGGCTTCTTTTACTTCTTTATCATCTTATCTTTCATCGAGCAATTATACATACATGAAGATCACAAAATAAGAGACACAAGATATAGGCACATTCCAGGGCAAAACCCCCCTCGAGGGGAAAACTCAGTCAACGTAATTATTCCTTTCAATAGTATTCTTTGAGACTCTTCACCCTAGACCAAGACTAAACTTTCCATCCACACCATGTTAGCCTCCAAGATCTTCTTCCCTTTCCAGCGACTTTGACTATGCAGCAGATCCCTGCAACATGCAGCTTCCAATAGTAGAAAAATCATAGTAGACTTCAATCTCCAAAACTAGACCACGAAACAGAGAGAGAGGCACCGAAAATTTAATTTTCCTCTTCTCTAGAGACTCCCCCAAACTCACACTTCTTTCCTTATTTCGACAACAAAATTCGCATCCCCAACACTTCCCAGAAGATATTGAATTGCTTTTGAGAGTGATGCTTCCAAATGACTTCGACTTCCTTCTATATATAGCCTTCTTATGGGTTGAATGGTGGTCTCTAGGCCGACATGATGTGGAGGACACATAATTCATATTTTGTTTGATACAAAACCTTTTTACATGATCTGAAAGCCCAATAAGGGTCTCTTTAAATGCATAATGACTCTATAAACTCAATATTAATCCTAGGAGTCCATAATGGGAAATTTGAATAATATAATCATGCCCCAAGAATGAAACCCATGGTTTAATAAGTTATTGTTACAATTATAAAAATTATTTTCTTTATTATTTTGACAAGTACATTACATAATGACTCAAGTACATTATTGAAGACCGAACATAGTTACTTTTTCCAACACTTTTAGTGTTACAAAGTTTTGGCTTGAGTCTGAAGATTCTTCTAATCTTGAATCTGTTATGTTTTCTCAACAATATAATCAACTATTGGTTGATAAAGTGGTCGAGTCAATGCAATATTTGGTTGATCCCATTCCTCTTTTGGGGCGTGAAGTGCCTAAAAATAGAGTTCTTGATTTCTACTTCAGAGTCTTCTAGTCTAGGGGACATGTCGGTCTCTTCAAGTGTACCCTTCCAAGTTCTACGAGTGTTTCCTTTCATTAGGATAATCTTGTTGAGCCTCGTCTTCATTCTTTTGCACCTTTCCAAATAAGGGTTAGAGTTAATTCCACAAATGTCTGTTGATGTATGGTGGATGAAGTTGGATTCTTTGCAAGTATTATATCCTCCTCGACTTGGAAATATTTGGGTTCCCCAAAGTTGTTGGTAGTTGATGGTCAGTTGTTAGCCTATGATAAAAGACCTGGTGAATCTATGGGTGTTCTTCCTTAATTTCCTACTACTTTTAGGTGGGAAGGTTATATTAATCGATATGGTGGTGGTTAATTTCCCTTTAGACTTTATTATGCTACTTGCGCATGATTATGTCCATGCTATAAATTTTGTGGTGTCTTCACTCTTTTGAGTGATGTATTTTCATCATAATGGAAGTATAATCACTACTGATCAACTTACATCTAATAATCACCATCCTAATTTGAACTTAGTTCAAAATATCCCTTGCTATGTTCCAAATGTTCAAGTAGACTCTACCCCACAATGTGTGAACTATGTAACATTATATCCTCAATGCTAAATTTCTTCTGAGAATGCTCCTTTGATTTATTATTTTCCTTCTCAGGACTTGGTCTTGGTAGTTGATAGAGTGATTTCTCCTATGGGGGCATGGGACCCCTTACTTCCCTCTTTTGATCCTTCTAGTTCTCATGATTTCTTGGATGTTGAGTTGCCTTCGCAGGAGGAAAGTTTTGAAGCCATGAGTTTTAGCTACCAAAGGAGTCATTGGCCTAAGTCCCACAATGGGCTTGTCCTGAAGAAATATTATACGGGGTGCGTGGTTCCCTATACCAAATTGTATATATAAGGTACACGTTTTTCAAGTTTTGTATTCTGTAACATAAGCTTTTATCTAAAGTTTATATATGGGATGTATTAACTTCTTGCTTAGTGTTCCCATTTATGTCTACAAAACTTTGAAGACTTATTCTTTGGGTATTTTCATGGTTGATCCACTCTTATAGGTATTGCTTCTTTAGAATAGCATATAGGTTAGGTTATCCACCTACATTGTGCATTATCAGTTTCCTTTTCCATTTTGGCCTTAGGATTGACCCCACCAAGATGTGACACAGAACCTGCTCGTTGCTTATAAGTTTCATTGCTTATGTGGTAGAATCCTACCTTATCATGGGTGCCCTAGATAATACCTTTTTTTCACTTGGAACCCATGTTGAACTTTTTCTCTTAGGCTTGAGGGTCCTCTTTAGTCCCGCCATGACTTTGCGTTGAAGCCTCATTCTTTTTATTCTTAACTATTTTATGGCCTTATACCCTAGAGGATCCCATGTGTTAAGTTCTACTACTGCATCACATTTTGACTACTTGTACCTCTTTTTTCCTTAATCTGGCTTCATTTGGGCTTGTGTATAAACCACTTTTGATCGTGACCATTTTCAAGTTCAAACCATGCATTCATTAGCATTTGCAACTTGACACCCATTTTTTCCATGGAGAGAACATCCCCTGAGTGTCGATGACTAGAATCCACCACCTTGCATTGAGCATAGGCTTGTTCCAGTCCCAAGAACTAGTACACTAGACCTTGACATTTGTTCTCTGCAATGTAATATAAGCATTATTTTATTCCTTTTTAGGCTTTAAATATGAAAAAAATCAAATATTCCAAAAGGAGTGGGAACAAGACAATTTCTTCATCATTTGATGGCAACAAGAGTCAGTCATGTCACCCTTGAATAAAGCACCTAAAATGAGTCTTTCCTCCATTTGGATGGGACTTAGTCTGGATTTAGGGAAGTCATAACCTTGTTTGTGAGTCAGCCCTCCTCCGGTTGGTTATCTCTTCCAATGACATGGAGAGTTTGTTAATGCCTCTTGCATTGCAAACTTATACAAAGTTATCGTATGCTGCCATAAAGTCACATCAAGTCATGCTGTTTTTCAAGGGAAGTAAACCTGTTGTCGGCTATTTTGCAGTGTCTCTTGACTCATTTATGTCGGACATACCTAGTTTGTCAAGTTATCTTCAATATCACATCACCTATTTAGTCCTTCCCTCATGTTGGTTAAGGAGGTCCCCATTGACTTCTGGCTAGTGGTTATGCTCTTATCGAATCCAAAAAATTGTTTTGAGAGTTGACCTAGAGTCGCACTTTGGCTGATAGGTGACCTTGTGCTTAGCATCGATCAATATCATGGGTCTTTTACTGAGTGGTTTCCCTTGTGTTCGACATCATCTTACATTATCACACATTGGGATTCGTGTAGTACTTTGGTTTCCATTTGACCCTATTGGTGGATTCCTCGCCATTGTGTCATCTTTCATTATTGGTTGGTTCAAAGGATTTATTTCGTACACTAGCCACATCTTGTGTACATCATAAATGTACTTTAGAATGGTTACTTCATCTCTCTTCATGTGAGTTCGTCCAAATTATTTTCCTGCAGGTTACACTCATGATAGTTGATGTGGGATGCCTTAATTCCTTCCTTCCATCAGATCTTTTCCCATCAAATCTGACTCATTACGCTGATAATAAGGTCTAGAGTCCTTTTTTCAGTACCTTAGGGTTTGCAGTAATTAGTGGTATACTCCTTGGTGATCAACAAAGAGAATACATTGATGTCTCTTGATTGGTAGATTCTTTCAAGTGTTCAACTTTAACACATTTATTGGCACTTGTTAGATTGTACTGGGGTACCTTGACAATCATTATCATTATTGGTGAGTTGTCTCATGTTTGTTGATGGTATACATTAATGAACAATAATCAAATTATTTCTCACATAGTCGACTTCAGCTCACTTATTCCCATAGTGTAGAAATGTATTGTCTGCGGTTGGTGAAGACCTCGGGTTGTGTAAACATTTTGGTTCACTTGAAAATTCCTTCAATTTTCTGCCAGTGACACCTTCCACCTTTATATGTTTCACTCCTTCACAAAAACATCTTATATGTTGGCACCCAAGTTTATGAAGTACCACTATTCAACCTATATGACTTGGTACTTTTATGAGGATCAGTTATGCAACATCATTGATCAAACAATATTCTATCATCATTGATCGGATATTCTCCTATATTTTTTATTGAGACATAGCTCCATTGTGTTGTTTTACGACTATGATCTAATGATCCATTATGTATTCTACAACTCCTCTTGTTCACTTATGTATACATTCTTGATCCGCTTCATACTTGATCAACAAACATGCTTTATTACTTATGAGCATTGGTATGCCCACCTCAGACATGAGTTTTCTTTTTGACTCCTTCCAGAAGTATTCAATGAGATGGAATATGGTGATCTCCTCCCAGGTTTTCAGTGACTTCTCTATCTATACTTAATATGTTTTGGCCATCATGTGCCCCTTCTGACCTCATGTATTAGGGGGCATTTGTTATAGCATCATTTAGCACTCTTGTAGACTTGATGCTCTTATATGGACTTGGCTAGCCTTTTCCCCATGCAGACTTGATCTTATATTAAAAAACAATATTTCAAATTCCATATGCAAATCTTCCCACACTAAAATGCGTATATACATGGGTCCTATAACTCTATACCCGCGTATACCTTTTAAAATATGAAAAAAATAAAATAATATGCTATTTTCCGAGCGCGATTCACGGGTTTTATCGAGATACCACCTACATGAGCCTGTAGCACAACTAAATTAACTAATTTCAAGTGGTATATATACACCCCTTGGGTAGGCCTAAAAGACATAAGATAAGGGCTATCGACATTCTACCTATTTTTTACCTAGATCAAATATGATTTTCCCATGCCCCTTGCACTCCTAGTCTATATGGAAACCCTAGTTTCCTTTGCAGAGATGTTCATAATGTTTATAGAATCTCCTTACATTTGTTAGATAGTTTGTCTTTGTGGCTTGGGTTGGACAGATCCAGAGGAAGGCTTCGTTAGTGCTTTGGCTTGGACCAGGTTGTACCTTTCTTGTACCTATTGTTGTTAATCAATAAAGAATATCATGTCTTGTTCCTGATATGTTATTGTCTCATGAGTAGTAATTTGTATGCTTATATGTGATGATCTGATGTATCTTTTATGTATGAACATTTAATTATCTATCATGTATATGCTTCTGTGAATTGACTTGCAGGCCTGCTCATTCTGGAGGAAGAAAATAGTTTGGACCCTACAGGAACATAATCAAACGTAGGACCTCTGGGTATGTTTCTGAGTCCACATTTAGTAATTCATATGTTTGGCATGTTTGCGTGACTTCTCTTTGTTGATTATCTTGTTCTTCTCTGTTGAGGTTGTCAACCCTTACCTTAGGGAACTTTTCTCGCCAACACTCATGTGCATAAATATGGCCTAAGGTTTTAATATTTCAAGGTGGGAATTGGTATACATAAGTCACGAGTGCTTTGGCCCTATTAATGCATTTAATTCACTTAGTAATGGAGTTAATATTTTTCTCCATCAGTATCATTCAATAGTCATATTATGGAATTAGTTGCGATCTAGGCATGCTTTTGACAACCTTGCAAATTCATGTTCAATGGTGGTGGAACAGAGGAAGAGGAGGATATATATGGCTCAGTGCTACTCACTACCGAAATTTCTCTGCATTATTTTTGAGTGTTTATAACCATGAGAAATGGTGGTTGTCAACTCTTGGAAATTAAAGCGTGGTGCAACATATAATTCTCATGGTGGATTTTGGGACATCATCTTTCAAGAACAAGTAAGCTAAAATGATTCATCTCTTAGAAATATTGATAGATTTATTAAAAGGGTTGTTGAAGACCCTGAAGCAAAGGAAAAGGAGAGGAAGACATATTAGTCTTTAATGGACACCAAGCATGAATTGATGCAGAGAATGAAGGAAAATTTCCAAGTCGAGGTTTGAATAAAATTGGCATCCATGGAAATTAGATTGACATTTCTTGAGGAAAATTCCAGTAGTAGAGCAAAGTTTACTTTGCAAGATACTGAGACCAGTGAGGAACTAGTGAAGAAAAAGGCCAAAAAAGTTCAGGGGGGGGAGGAGGGGGTGGCTGGGGTGGTGGGGGGGTGTTACGAACAATAAGAGAAGGATGATGAAACCAAGCTACAAGGAGAAGATGGCAATGTAAGACCACCATCTTCTAGATAAATTATCACACTTTGAAATCTTTTGATGTTAAGTAGGTATATGTTTTTATTAGGAGTTTTTTTAAAGAATATACTAGGGATCTATTTAGAATAGTTGGTAAAATTGTAATAAGCATAAATTATAAATATTTTGGACTACTTAATGCAATATAATTATGGAACATGAAGAAATATGTAAGGGTTCTAGCCTAGAAAATATATTGTCATTTTAATACCAAATTCCTACCCACTCCTTTGAAAAAAAAAATTAGTGAACAAATAGATACATTGAAATCCAACAAAAACAAAAAGAAGAAAATGCAGCTTTATCAATTTTTTATCCAAAATGTAGAAATAAATATTCTATATGTGAATTCCCTTTGAATAATCTTGAATTTTATGCTATATGTGCAAAAATCCATGCAACAAAAAATTGCCCATCACTACTAAAAATCAAAGCAGTTTATGAACTACACAAAAATAAGCTATGAAACAACCATGTTACATTGCACCAAGAATACCTTGGTAGGCATGACCAACAAGTGTTTCTCAAGACCCCACACATCAATTTAATCCTTAGCAACAATATGCACAACAAAATTGGAATACTCCCATGCCTTGGTAAACATGGCCACTACAATAAACCCAAAACAATGGTCGAGAGGATTTGCTTATGGAAACATGACAAATTACCCATACCCGCAATATCCACAACAATACCCACAATATCCACAACAATTTCGACAATTTCTTATGAAAACTTTGTATTCCCCACAAATCCAACATTCTTATCCTACCCAACCTCCATAGCCACAAGTTCCAAAATCATAACAACTATAATTGCCATCAAACCAACCTCCTCAAAAACCAACTCAATTACCTGGAAAACCCATTCCAAATCCCAACAGTAAAGTAGCTCAACATGTTTACAATGTTATTCTACATGAAATTCCAACTTATATGATTACTCCTCTTTATTGAAACAATAATCCTCTTAGTTCAAGAAATATAGGTTTCCTTGTTATTATTGAAGAATAAATTGATGAGGAGGCAGGGGTAGGAGGAGTTATTTTCCACCCCAATGAAGAAATAGAGATTAAATATGCTTGGGGATTGGTTATATCAACCAATAATTGGGTTAGATTTCTCGCATTATGAAGGGATTAAATTTAGCAATCTTAAGGAAAATTCATCATTTACTAGTTTTTGGAGATTTGATGATCATTATTTGGAAGGTGAGAAACCTCCAAGAAAATTTTGATCAAATTCAGGCTCCCATTCTACATAGAATAAGACACCAAATTGAAAAATTTGAAAGTGTTTTCTTTTTCATGTTAAAAGACATCTTAATATGGTGGTGGACTCTCTAGCCAATGGGGGTGTTCAATTGGAACAAGGAGTATTGGTATTGGATGATGGAAGTCCTATAAATAAGCCATTGCCATGAAATTTCTATCCACAACTCATAATATTATGGTATCAAATAGAATTAAGGATGGATTAAAAGGATGGTATCTTCGAACCCCCCCTGTCACACCTCATCATGAAAATTTGAAAACATTACTTATATTCATTCTATTATGGTGACTTCTAACATATGTTGAGGGATTGTGTCCTTGCGCACATATGGAAAATTCATGGTCTCCAAGATTTGTCAATAGACAGGTGGAGGATGGCTCCTCTCATTACTAAATTTGGAAGAATGATTAGAATTGAAAAAACCTCCCTCCATGGTGTAGAAAACAAGCTTGCAATATTATGTTTTAATTGAGCAGGTCCTAACTTGTAGAGTTCATCCGATGGCGATGGATCCCAATGCCCGAAAAATGCATGGGAATTGATTTTGTATTGAAAGCGCTTCAAATATCAATAATTCAAGGTAGGCACCATTGAATGGTTATAAAAACAGGATGGTTTGATTCACCAAATGAATGATTCAAGTCTAGCGTCTAGTTCATCTCATAGGTGAGAAAGATTGTGACATGAATTCCATAATGGAGATTTAATCTAGTGTTGATCACGATAAAGCTTCCTATCATCTGGCCCAATTGTCAGTATTTGTAGATTCCATCATGAATTCGATTTCTAGGTAAGGAGAATGTGTTGACTGAATCACATACCCATTTCATTATGCTTAATCATAAACTTAATTTGCTAGAGACCAAGATTGAGAGGTTACAAGTAGCAACAAACAGGTTGACTCTTATGATGGGCAATTTGGATATTATGTTTGATTATGGGACAATTGGGGTAAAATTTGAAGAGCATAAATATTTCATGGTACAATAGGGCATGACATTAGATTTCAAAGAGGTAGTAGAAAATGAAGAAAACAGAGGTTCAAACTCTTCCCATTCTTAGATAAGTCTGAAAATCATGATAATGATGTTATTTTTTTCTTTTGGGGTTAATATCGTATACTAGTTCTTCCATATAATTTAAAATATGTTATGCAAGTATGTAGCAATTCTAGGAGTTTTTCGGAGGCTATATAAGAAAATCCAACTTGGATCTGATGCAAGTATACAAAGAGAAATAAGATATGGATCTTTTTGGAATTTTCTAAATTCTAAAGAAGAAGTTTTTGTTAAAGGTGTAAAAGGTCTTGACCTTCAAACCAGGTTGAATGAATGGAAAATCTATAATTGTTTCTTTAAAAAAAATGAGGAATATAATCCTAATCAGTCAAACAATAATAAAATAATAAAATAAACTTATTTTTCTTCTCCAATAATTCAACAATTAACATCTCAAATTCATACTTTCCCAGAAAGGATGAAAGAGAATAAGAAAATAATACAAGTTGAGTATGATATATTAGATGAAATGAAGAATGTATGTATTAGAATTCCTTTACTGCAAGAAATTAAAGATATCACAATTTATGTTGAAACAATAGGGGAATTATGTTTAAAGAAATTGGGAAGGAAGGAAAAATGCCCAAAAACACTACAAATCATTAGAAAATTAGCAAATTTAATTTATATTGAAAACTATGTTGATCATGACAAACCCATTATTAAAATTCACATCAACAACATTAAAATTTCAAATAAACTAACATATTTAGGAGAAAAAATTGATGTCATGAAAAATGGAACTATGGATGATCTCCAATTAAATAGTCTTTGTCACACATCTACAATTTTACAATTAGCAAATAGATCTACAAAACAAACCAAAATGAGCGTTAGAAGACATGATAGTTTCTTTGGATTCTTTAGAATACCCTATAGATTTTGTGGTTTTAAATCCTAAAACTAATTTGGGATAACACCCAATAATCATAGGAATACCATTGTGAGCTACAACTAATGGATTCATTAGTTGTATATCTAAAGAAATGACAATATCAAATGGTAATTCAATTAAGAAATCCACTCTATATCTACCTACAAAATCAATATCTGAATTAGAAAATTCACATTGGATTGATCATATAAATAGTGATGAGGAAACAACCATCCCATCTTAACAAAAAACCAAGCCATTAGTTTCAAAGAAGATATTAAAGAAAATTAAATTATAATTTTGTTAACAATTTTGATTTTTTTCGATATCTTGGGGTTAGTCTTCTTATGCTCATATCTTGGACAAAATTTTTCAATAAAATTATACTATAGATATTTTATCATCACTATTTGATTATATATCTTCTATCAATTCAACAGTAGAATATTGTAGTACTCCTCTTGAGATTAAACAAGGTAAATCTTTGAACATCAATTCTAAACTTGAAGAGTCTTATAAAAAACAATTAATAAAGGAGCTAAAAGAAAATTATATCGCATTTGATTAGGGATATACATATACGTGAGGAATTCATCCTAATACATGTATACATCATATATAAATATTCAAGAAAATTTTAAACGAGTCAAACAACCCCAAAGACATGAATCCTATCTAAAAAGAGATTGTAAAATAAGAATTGCATGAACTATTAATTGTGAACTTTATATACCCCATTTATGATAATCAATGTGTATCACCTTTAGTAATGTTCCTAAAAAAAATGGTAAGTGCTTTGTATCCATAGATTATCGAGAATTAAATAAAGGTACCGTTAAAGACCATTTTTCTCTCCCATTCATAGATCAAGTTTTGAAAACTTTAGTAGGGGAGAAATATTTTTATTTTCTTGATGGTTTTTTTTTAACCAGAATGAGTATAGATATGTATTAAAAAGTCATGCATGTTCACAACAAAATCGGGTATTTACAATAGCTTATCCATGCTTCTACAAGTTATTAATGATTTCTTTGTCCATCTAGTCTGTTGCAGTAGATATGGCTATCCTGCCTACAAAAGTTTCCCATTCTGGGGTATTTGTAGCTATAGCTTCGAAAAAATTGAGATAGAAGGTATATACATTTACAATTCATCATGCTGATAAAAACATAAAAACAAAATAGAGGAGATCAGGTGTCCGTTGGAGCTGGGTAGTTTAGATTCGGGCCAGGAGAAGTATTTTCTGAGCCTTTGAAATTCTCTTGATCTGTTGCGCCCTCCATGTTTTCCTCCATGGTTTCCACTTTAATCTTCAAATTTTCCAGCTAAATTCGTAGTGCATCCACCGCATCCTCCAATTTCTTGATGCATTCCCATTTCCTAAGCTCCTGCTCCTACATAGCCATGTTCTCATGAATTTACTGGTGCATGCTACATTGGAGTTTGGTCAGGGATTCTCTTAGATCCCAATGGCCCTGCACACAAGTGATACAGGAAGGTATGTTTCTACCACCCGGCTATGAGAAACCGACCATCGGCCCTCCAGACCTTGACCTGTGGCTTCCCCACATGCCCGACTAAAAACTAGAATATGTACCCTGCATGTTGGCTTCCAGAACTTGACTTTTTAATAGACTCCATTAATTTTGTCACTGTTTTCCACATTCTCCTGTAGCCAGGCACCCTCGCGAATCCTTTGGAGAATGCCTTGATCCTCGATTGATATGTGCCGCCCAACCTCACTCTAGCTCCAATTCTCTTCCCACTTCAAGAGAGATTTAAGAACCCACCATGTGTCCCAAAGCCAAAATTCCTGCAAACTCATAGACACACCCAGACCTTCCAACGCCCGTGACCCCTCAAGTATTCTTAGAATCTCATTAATTTCCTTTAAAACCTCAGATGGATAGACCTTCAGTCCCTCATGCTGACTTTTAACAACATAAAGGCCTACCTCCATGACACATGAACTAATAATCAGCAACCTTGGCTCTAGCCACCATGCTTTTGTAGAGGCCACCATCCCACACTCAAACCTTAAAAGATACAAATTCCACATACCATTTTGCTTTTTATAATTGTTCCTGACTAACAGGTGATGCAGAGATGAGCGAGGAGAATGATGTAATCAAGAACCCATGAGTACTTCATCATAACTCTACCATCCTCAATTAAATTCCCACCAAGCTCCTGATTACTTTCAGCCATCCCAACTATTCTCCCACGAGCGAACTTGACTTCTCTGAGAACCTAAATTAATTTCTGCTTCGTAATTCTCAATTTTCTACAGACACCCGAGGTGGTGTGCCGCCCAATTCTCCAAGAACCAGGGCAAGAACAATGAAGTCGCATGCTTTGACTTAAAACATGAACATGGGTGATACTAAAATTCCATATGACGTCACATCTCGTTTGAGTGAGATTGTTCGGCTTGCCACGAGTCTTCATGAATGTCTATAACTTGCAGAGGATGATACCAAGGTGATGAATATTTTGTGGAGGGGCATAGGAGATGGAGCCACATGGGAGGGGGAGGGGGAGTGCAAAGAGGAATGGGA
>APFE030398874.1:0-24145 GCA_000404065.3 Pinus taeda
TCTTATTTGCATTCTATTTCTTGTTCCATCTAACAGGTTCCTTCCCCTTGCCAATCTTATCTTTGTGAGGACATTTGGTAGCATAGTGACCTACTCTTCCACAAGCAAAGAATTTGAATGGTAACTTACTTCAGAAACGTCCAGTCCCCCATTGAAGATTTTTGACAAAATTTGATTCTTCTTCTTCTTCTGATATGTGTCCAGACTCATAGAAGTTTCCTTTGCCAGAAGCCTTGAAGGCAGCTTCTCTCCTGTCTGATGGTCCACCTTTTCTCATTTCATAAGCAGTTAGAATTCCATGCAACTGTGACATTTTAAGCTCTTGAAGCTTTTCCTTTTCTTCTATAGCAGAAACTTTAGATTCAAATCTAGGGGACAAAGATCTTAGAACTTTTTCAACTACAACATCCTCCTTTACTTCTTCACCCAAATTTTTCATACAATTTACAATCTCATCTACACGAAGAAAATAGTTAGCCACACTTTCATCATTATACATTCTGAGATTTTCATACTGAATTCTGAGAGTTTAGAGTTTTGCCCTTTTTACCTGTTCATCTCCTTCATAGCTTAGAACAATCTTGTCCCATATTTCCTTAGCAGATTTATACTGCATTACTTTGACAAATTCAGATTGTGATAGACATCCCAATAAAGTATTGACCGCCTTTGCATTCGTTTCATATTTCTTCTTCTCAGCCGGATCTGTGGGAGTTGATGCTGGAAAAGTATACCCTGTATCTATGATATCCCAGACTTCAGTACCCAGAGATTGAAGATTAGGCAGTGACTCCTTACCTTCCCAATATACGAGTTTGTCCCGTCAAAAAACCGGTGGCCTGATGATGCTTCCCTCTCGTAGTTGCTCATGATGAAAGATCTTCCTTCAAGGCGATTCAAAGGCTTCTACAGAAGGACCTGCTCTGATACCAATTTTGAAAATTTAATACTGAGGGGGGGGGGGGCGGTGAATCAGTATTATCAAGGTAATTATTCCTTTTTTCAAAACAACTTATATACGCTACTTCAGTTTAATTAACCTGCGTATATACGTGATTATGCAGAAGGAAACGCGCGTATACAAAGCAAGCTTTTACTTTGCTTAATCTTTCTGATGATGATTGTTAATCTGTGATGCAGAATCAAATAACAGTAAATAGAGACAGCAAAACAGAGCAGAGAAATAGTCACACACAAGAACACAAGATATAAGGTGGAAACCCAATGTGGGTGAAAACCACCTGCTGCAATTCGTCTCTATCTTATTTTCAATTAGAAACTTCTTTACAATATACTGGTGCAGTCTTTTTACCAGTATGCAACCTGCAGAGAGCTACAACCCTCTCTCGTTTTCCAGACTCTCCTGGAAGGGAGCTACAACCCCCTTAGCTCTTGCACTAGCCAAGATACTAGTACGTAGGTGCTGGCCTACAGAAGGCTACAACCTTCTCTTTCTTCCAGGGACCACGTTTCATCAATTTTCAGACTGGATCCATGAACATCAAACAATCATCAATTCTTCATCAACCAAACTCCTTTTCACTAACCAGATCTGAAATCAAGTAGATACTTCTCTACCAGCTGTATCCAAAACACAGTACCAGAACCCAGATCACAGCAGCAATGAGCAGAAACAACTAGATCACAACTTAAAGCATATATGCAATTTCAACAGTCTGCAACTTGCGTGCATACGCATCTGCGTATGGAACAACTTGCGTATATGCACCTTCACTTCACCTAAACTGTGTGTATACGCGCCTTTGCTTCACTGAACCTGCGTACAGATCTATAAAGGACAACACACTCTTCCAGATATTCAATCACTAATTAACCCAGATTTTAAGACTTATAGATCAAACAAGCGCCACATCTAGCAAATCAAAATCATACAAAGATATTATCATTTAGGCTTAAAGATTAATACCCATGAATAGACCTTATCCTTCCTTTTGCGCTAAGGTTCCTCCTTCCTTCAGATCCAGATCTACATCACCACCCAATATACCAGCTCTAGTGCTTTATCAGATCTTCAATAATAATTCAGATGGTGTTTTTGTCACAAGATCTCCTTCCTCTTTTATAGCATTAGGCCTCCTCAATACCATGGTCCAAAACCATAACATTTCAATACCATGAACCCAAAACTAGGGATCAACACATCTGACGAGACGCCATGGTCCAAAACATAGGTTCAAGTTCCAAGATCTAACTGCCATGGACCAAAAGAATGATCCCCAACATATAGCGCTTTTGTAATGTGTAAATCGCGTGTATACGCGCCTTCGTCTAGATGAACCTGCGTACATGTCTTTTTCTACTTTATGAGTACTTGAACTGAGATCTGATGCCAAATAAGGTTGCCATCAAGGAAAACACCTGTTCCATAGCTCCAAACCTGTGCCATAATGCCAACATTTCCTCACCATTTCCATATAGCCATGGCGTGATGGGTTCTCTGTTATTTGGTTAAGCTAGTTTTTCAGATGGTTTCGAAATTGAGTGAGGTGGTCTCTGAATGAAAGAACACAAGGCCTAGGAATCCCTAAACTAGATTGGGATTGCAGTAAAGCTGGATTTTGTGTGCCTCGGTGGGCCTAGGGATCCTCGACCGATGAATGGAGGGATATACAGTGAATCCTAGAGGTGTGTGCCCTCAATCAGGCCTAGGAATCCTTAACTAGTGAATGGTGGGATATATGGTAAATCTTGGAGGGTGGAGTCTTGATTAAGACAAGTAATCCTTGACTGATGTATGGTGGGATATACAATAAATCCTAGAGACTAGTAGATGGGAAAATTCCTCATGGTGTAGGTGGAGAAATATTATGGAATCCATGCTTGTTTAGGGCCTAGTGACCTTGTGGGGATTGTGGTAAGGCATGAAGAAACCTTATTTGGTTTGGTTTTGAGTCCCACATTCATGCTTGGAATATGGCACGACAGTGATTGGCTAAAAGAAATATTTGGTTCAGCCAATCTATGGTCAAGTGGTTCATGGAAGTCCCATACTTGGTTAAATTTTGCATTAATTAATAAGAGCTACTTCTCCTTGGTATTTCATATGTAAACGTATTGGCTTATATATGGATTTTATGGATGTTATAACCTTGTTATTTATGTTAGTTGTATGTTGGTTATGAGTATGTTTTATGAAAGACTTAAAGTATGACCCTCATCATGTTTTGATTAGTAAATGAATGTAAAATGTATATATGTCATGATAGATGATAATGCAACTATTATGATAAGGAAACAGTGCTTCTTTACAAATCTTAGATAAGTATGATACCTCTATGCTCAGATCTATTGTTATCACCTGTAGATTTCATATTTGTGACATGTTTGACGAAATTTCTGTCATGGCTAGTATGGGTCCAGTCGATTCATTGATCAAGTGTTCGAATAAGTACCTTTGTTTCAGTGTCATTTATCATCTTTGATGGTTTCATGAAGTTCTGCGCAGTTTCCTGAGTCCTAGCCTTGAAAACGTGGCACATAATCCAAGGTCATTGGCTCAGAACTATCTGGAAACGTCCATAGTCGTTGGCACACACTTGATGAAGAAGAAATTGGAAGGCTTTGGTCATATGCATGTCCTTTTCATGGAAGTTACTAGGGCTCTAGGACAGTGAAAAACTAAGTTGTCTCAGGGGTTAGGCACCTAGAAGGGTTGGTTTCCTCCTTAACGGTTTGTAGTTCCTAGGAAAGGCCAGCTTGGTTGTGTTTGTCGGTTCCACTTCCTTAACTGTACTTGGGGAGTTGAATCACATCATAGTAGCCTCTCATCAAATGTTTACCCCAGTGAACAAGTTAGCTTGGGTAATTTTGGGAGGGCAGTGTTATAGAGTGGTATCATAGCATGGTTCACCCCTTGGACTGGATGGGTAGTGTTTTAGTCATGCATTCATGTTGGTTGCATATATGTGCTCTCTATGCTTGTGGTCTATGTACTTTATGTGCAAGCATGGTGGTGGTCATGGTTGCAATGGTGTCACCATGTGAAAGTGTATGGTGTGTTGTTGGATGTGGTTGTCATTGTAAGTTTTAACCTCGTACAGAAATTACCTGCATACGAATTCTAAAAATAGAAAATAAACAATGCGAGAGCATAACACATAAAACACATATTCACAAAGATTTTCCCCTGGATCCCAAAGTCGAGACTACCAGCTTGGTTTTTCATTATGTTCCTTTCAATGTTACAATACATATTTATACATGTTGAAGCATTCAATACCATGGACCGAAAACCATCGCATCCAAAACCATGGACCAAAAACCATCGCGTCCCAAACCATGTGCAAAAATCATGCACAAAACCATAGGTAGGTCTGCCCAACCTAATATAGGGTATGTCGGTTATGCATTGATTATGCACATCAGTGCTTATATATTACTATGCATAGATTGATATGGTTGTATTTGGCATGCATGAGGTCATGGTATGTGGTTGGTATGATTAGGAATTGATAAATGGATAGTGGTTAAACTGATGTTATATGATGATGTGATTATGATTATACATGTATCGTGCTAATCTGTTTGATCGTACAGATGAGATATCCTCCCCTGAACTATACTGAGATATGATGATTATGTTATGTTTTGGTTTTAGTTGACATGGTGTACTTGCTAGAAATAGATCAAAGATGACTAGCAAGATGGTATACTACAATTCACGAGATTCTCCCTATGGGTTAGATGAGTAGTGTGGTGTTGGGAATTCTTCTAAATTAGTAAACACATTGAGAAGATTGAAGGCAGAAGTAAGAAGTTGAAAGGAAGATAATGATAGGATCATTCAGGCACACGAGAAATAAGTAGAATTCAATGCAGTAATCCTTCAGAGTTTGTGAAAATTGCAAAGACAAGGACCACTTCAAATCAGCCATAAGTAGGAGGATAGGATTATTGGGGTATATGGTAGTAGATCTCATGGTGGGCACATGTCAGATAGAGATGACATGATCAGAGATGGCAGGCTCTTAGATACTTTGGATAGGAGAGGTTACGAACACATGTTCTATTCTAGTTTTGGTTATGATCGACACGATGGTCGTCATCGTTATCATCCTTACAAGAGGAGTGACAGGGGATATTTTCCATATCAGTTCAAGAAAGCGAATCCACCTACCTTTGATGGGGATTTGAAGAAACTGGAGGATTCAGAAGCATGGGTACTTGGAATGAAGAAATTATTTAAGCTGCATGATTACACGAAGAATGTGAAGGCTAGAATAGATATCAAAACAGAAGAGTTGATTTGGCATGCATTCAAAAGAATTTTTAGGAAGAAGTACTTTTTAGAGCAATACTACGATGACAAAGCCAAGTAGTTTTATGAGGTAAAATGGGATTGGTGAAAGATGAGGAATATACGACTGATGAGCCCCGGAAATGGGTAATTATATGTGCTCATTTTGCCTCTTAATTTAACTTAATCCACCATTCTCATTATTTTATTGCATGTTTTTTATTATATTTATGGTAATAGAGTGAATTGAGTTAGTCATTATGCCAAAAAGTCTAATGTGTGCTTTACGCAGATTTTGGTCAATTTTGAGACAAAATCAAAGGTTTAATGAGCATTTGGCAGGCAAATTCAAGGAAGAACAAGGGAGAGGATTTGTACAATGGTGTCCCCTTCATTTATGAACCCTTGCCTCGAATTCTCCATTAGAAACTCGGAGCACAAGAAGCCACATTAGTGCATCCAAGGGGCAACCGAGTAAGTAAAGAAGGATTGTTGTTTATCTACAGTTTTGGGAAGTTGAGCTCCTTGATTTTAGGAGAGTTGTTGGAGGATCGAGTTGTATAAATAGTAGGGATTAGGTGCTCAGTTTTTTTAGTTTGATTTTAGCCAGTCATTAGTATAATGTTCGCAATTTTGTGTAGCACTTGTTCAGCTTATTTTCGAGTTCCTTTTTTAGAGCAGTTTATGTAATGTGACTATTATTTTTTATAATGAAGATGAAACAGTTTTTGAGCCAGCACTGATCTCTTTCAGAGGGCTAAAGCTCTTGGTTTAGGGCCCAACTCAAGCTGCCCAACACCTCTTTCTTTGTACTTATATGTTTTTGCTTTAGTTCACGAGTTAATTTCTATTACATAGATTCATTTTACTTTGTTTAGATTAGGTTGATTTTGATGTTTTTCATAGTTGTTTTTGTTCCAGTTGCTCAAGTAGGCTAATGTAGTGATAGAATAAGATTCAAAAATGCCAATGGCAAGCCCTGATCTCCTTTCTCCCTTTTTGGGACTATGATTTGAGGTCAAGGCACTACTGCTGCCACCAAAAACATAGTTTTGCTTTCCCATGCAATTTCTAGTGTGATGACTTGATTTAGAAATAGTAATGTCTTGCTTCAGATTCTGTTTCATGGTATAGTTAGTCCTTTCCTTGATCAATTTTTGTAAGTAGATGTGCAGATCTATTGCAGGACACCTCAGCTCACCATACATCCATAAAGAAGACAGTATCAGCTCACTTCTCATAGATTTCCCAAGTCATTCACAACATTTTGCCAATCTACCCTAATTTCTGCATTTTTCTCCATAAGCTTTCCTCTTGCCATTTGAACAAATCCAACCATCACTTTCCCTCTTGATCTTCCTTCACAAGCTCCAGACACCTCAACACCTTCATCTAGCCTTCAGTTACCCTTTCCCATCATTTTTCCACCTTCAAAACTTCCAAAAATAGCTCTCGGCCTCCTCCTATAGATCCTCCTATAGATCCCCTGCAGCCTCTTGTAGAATCCCCTGTAAGTGGTTTTTTGAAATCTGATTGCAATGGAAGTCTTCATAAGGGTACTAGGGGCTTCTTAGGACCTCTCCACACCTTCCTCCGCCTCTGCAAAAACCAAATCCATCTTCCTTCACCACCAAACCTCTGCACAATCACAACCAGATAAATCACAAGCATAATAATTTCACATAAAAACACTCAAAAGCACAAAAAGATGTTTTCTTCTCATTTCTTTTCAGAAGTAGATTGAATAAATGAAATTTACCTTTTCAGTAGTCAATGGCATTCATTTCATCAGTTTTCATCTCTTTTCCTACAAAAGTAGGGTTAGTACGTAAATTAGGGTTTGCTAGGGTTTGCTTTTACATTCTAGTCTTCTTTCTCTTTCTGCAAATAGAATAGCCTCTGTAGAGTTATCTTTCTTTCATCACAGTTAAAAGCTTCTTCTGGAAACTCATAGAAGTTGGCTTGAGCTCCTAGTGATCTTGCACCAGCTAACCAAGTGACAGCCTGCAATAAGAGCTAGTACTTGTGCATACAGCACCGTCGCTTCCAAGTTTGTTACGAACTATTAGGTTGATAAAAGTAAAGTAGGAAGCCCCAGGAGTTGCATCATTATTGTTGCAATATTAGTTCTCACCACTTTTGGCGTCATTGCCAGGGAAGCGTCAAAGTATTTTGTTATTACTGCTTTCTTCTATTTTCTACTTCAACATTATGCTAAGTAGTTTATTTCAGCAAAAGTAGAGTAGTTGTTTCATTTCAATTCTGCAAAAGTAGATTAGGCATTTCCTACTTTCATTTCAGTTCTACAATTTCCATTTCAGCAAAGTAGATTAGGCATTTCCTACTTTCATTTCAATTCTGCAATTTCCATTTCAGCAAAGTAGATTAGGAATTTCCTACTTTCATTTCAATTCTGTAATTTCAACTTCAGCAAAAGTAGAATAGTCATTTCCTCACTTTCATTTCAATTTTGCAATTTCCATTCCAGCAAAGTAGATTAATCTTTTCCTTGCTTTCATTTCAATTCTACAATTTCATTTCAGCAAGTTCATTTCAATTAGTTGCAATTTGTTGTTCAATCCATTTCAGTTTTATAGGTACAAGCAGAGAAAGAAAAAAAAAGAAAAAACAAAACAAAAATCACCCAAAAAGAGATTTCCTTTCATGCCTCGTAGGAACAGAGATAATTGAGGGAAATTCTTACCCAACACCCCCACCACATCACAAAGTAACCCTTCTCTCTTCTTCAGTGGCAGTGATCCAGAAGAACCTATAGGTGAACCACCAGAGATATAAGAAGATCCTATAGTAGAAGAAGAGCAAGAAACCATCCCTCCTGAGAACATGGCTGAAAACAAAAATGTTAGAGGGAATGGGGAAAGAGTAGAGGGTACCTTTCCCATTCGAGATACCAATGGGGACACTAAAATGAAGAACATAAGTCCTTTAGCCTTACCTCACTTCCATGGGTTGACTACCGAAGACCCTGATACCTTTTTGTTTGAATTTGTTGTTATTTGTCGAACCTATGACTATGCAGAAGATGAGCAGAAGTTGAAACTATTTCCTTCTACTCTCAAGGATGCAGCATTGTGCTAGTTCATGGAGTTACCTGGCAACAACATCACAACTTGGGTTCATATGCAGCAAGCCTTTAATAACAAATATTGAGACTACTGTAGGTCAAAGGATAGCAAGGAAGAAATCTTCCGAATGACCATGGGAAGTGATGAATACTTGGAAGATTATGAAGAGATGTTTCATCTTAGTTATAAAAGGGCCAGGTGCACACTTGACCCCGAATCTGTGAAGTTGGTCCTGCTCAGAGGAGTCCCGGAAGACCTTCTAGATACCCTCCATTTACTGGTTGGGGGGACATCTACCAACTACCTTATGAGGACATAAATATTTTGATTAGAAACCATTCTAAGGTAGCCAGAAAGAGAGGTAGGGGAAGTCAACCTTTAGCTAGTACATCCTCATCCAATTCATCCCTTAGAGGTGAATTTGGAAATCTGCTGGAATATTTTAAGAGCGAGATGATGCAGACTCTTTCCATGCAAATGGATACCTTGCATATCAAAAGGAAACATGAGGAAGCAGAAAGGGCCTTGGCCATTTTTTGTCCTAGGTGCACTAGAAGGCATCCTAGGAACAAATTTCCATTGAACTCTATAGAAGTGTGTTCAATCTGCGCAGAAGACCATTTTATAAATCAATGCCCTTCCTTGCCTGGACTTAAAGCTGCATACCAGGGGGCCGAAGGAGTCGCTGAACCACTCTATTTCATGAACCAGAGGAGGCCACATTGGCCTAGACCCAGTAGGGAATGCAAGGGACATCCTAGACACATTACAACCCCAATCAAGCCACTTCCATGCCTTCTTAGGGTCCCCCTGGTCATCCTTCCTGGTCCACACCCCCTCCTTGGTCATATCCATCTCAATACCATGCTCAACCAGCTACTCATTCATTTCACTCTTATGCTCAGCCACAACCTCAGTGGAATGCACCTCATCAGGGGTGGAGGCCCCAGTACAACTCTCCTCCCGTTCTTTTGCCTCCACCACCTGCTCAACCATAACCATTACCTCCTGCTCCACCAAGGCAACCCCAAATACTTGCTCAACCAAACCCGAACCCGAATAACAGACAGGCCCAATAGGTATATAGTGGGGAAACATCATGCCCGACCTATGCTGTGGACATTCAGGAGATTAACTTACAGTCTGGGAAGGTTTTCCCAGATAGCCAACCTCCCCCTAAGGAGGATGAGGAAGAAAAAGAGGAAAGTGAACCAAAAGCCACTCCACCCTTTCCTGAGAGATTATCTGGAACAACACAACCTACCCCAGAAGAGACTGAACTTCTGGGAGAATTGAAACAATTATGTGTAAAGCTACCACTTCTCCAAGCCATAAAGGATGTGCCTATATACAACAAGATGATTAAGGAGAAGAGCTTCAGGCACCCAGGTAGGCGCAGGAGAGATGCTCCAACTATCAATGTCATAGGACAACTATCTGACCTGATGTTGGGGTAGGTAATCTATCTGAAATATCTAGACCCTAAAAGCCCTGTAATCGATGTCCACATCAATGGCACCATAATCCCCCATACCCTAATTGATCTAGGGGCTACCATTAATGTGATTACCAAGGACACTATGCTCAATCTCAACCTTCATGGCTCCCTAAGAAATACCAAAATAGTACTATAGTTACCAGACGGCTCCAGCATGACCCATGAAGGGATTGTGGAAGATGTAATGGTCTCCATTGATTCTTGCGAGTACCCCCGCTGATTTCCTGGTTCTCCAACCAAAGGAAAATCTCTCTAGGTATCCTCTCATCCCGGGAAGACCCCTGTTGGCTACTACAGATGCCTACATCAGTTGTCGAGCGGGGAACATGACAATCAATAATGGGCATATGTCCAAGCAACTAGTCATATATCCTCCTACCCAACCTTTGTTAGAACATGATTTACCTCTCTGGTTGGAGGAGGAAGATGAGGATGAAGTCTATTCCGCACTGCTGTGTGCAGTGGAAGGTACCAGGGGGGGGGCACAAACCAAGGATGATCTTATTGAAAACTTGATTCAGAATCCACCCCCCAATGTGTTGCCATTAAAAGAGCTGGTGGAAGAAACCCAAGCCAATATTTTAGTTGATCTCTGTGTGGCTGACCCGACCTCTCTCCAAGTTAAGAATACGGAATTTGGCCCAAAAATAACCTTGAAAATATACTCATCCCTATCCACCTCTCAGGAGAAAGAACTGTGTAGCTTATTAAGAAACCACTTGGATGTTTTTGCTTGGAGCTATAAGGAGATGAAGGGAGTGCACCCTTCAGTCTGTACTCATCACCTTTACATTAAGGAAGATTGCAAACTAGTCAGGCAGCCTCAAAGGAGGATGAATCCATCACTTAAGGACATTGTCAAAGAAGAACTGCAAAAGTTACTGGATGCAGGATTCATCTACCCTATCTCTAACAACGAATGGGTCTCTCCTTTGGTGCTAGTGCCAAAGAAAAATGGGAAGTGGAGAATACATCTCGATTCTCAGGAACTAAACAAGGACACCAAGAAGGACCATTTTCCTTTGCCTTTCATAGATCAAGTGTTATATGGCCTGGCAGGGAAGAAGGTTTTCTCCTTCCTAGATGGGTTTACTGGGTACAAGCAGATCCAAATCAGCCCGAAAGACCAAGATAAGACCATTTTCACTTGTCCTCGAGGTACCTTTGCATACTAGGTCCTTCCTTTTGGATTGTGCAATTCTCCCGCCACTTTCAAGAGAGTTATATTGAGTATATTTGCTAAACTGGTTCATGATGCAGTGGAAATCTATATGGATGACTTTACCCCTTATGTTTCTGACTTCCAAAAAGCTTTTTCTAACCCAGGAAAAGTTTTGGACAAGTGTAATGAAATGAACCTGTCCCTAAGTCCTGAAAAATGTGAATTCCTGATGACTGAAGGGACCATGCTAGGTCATGCAATCTCTTAGCAAGGATTACAGGTGGGCCCCAACAAAATTTCCATCATCCAAAGGGTCCCACCTCCTCAAAAGGTAATATATGTTCGAAGTTTCCTAGGTTTAGCAAGGTATTATAGAAGATTCACTAAGGATTTCAGTAAGATAGCCTCTCCATTGTTTGGTCTTTTGGGAAAAGATGTTGAGTTCATATGGATTGACAACTATCAAGAAGCTCTAGATACCTTGAAAAGTAAACTGGTGACTACCCCAATTTTGAGAGGTCCAAACTGGGCCTTACCTTTCCACATTCATACAGATGCCTCAAACAAAGCGATAGGATCAGCCTTAGGGCAAGTTGATGAGAAGATGCCCTATGCTATATATTTTGTAAGTAAAAACTTGTCAAATGTAGAATTAAACTGCACTATAATCGAAAAGGAGCCCCTAGCTGTAGTCCATTTCCTCAATAAGTTCAGACACTACATCACCGGCTATCAAACATTTGTACACTCTGATCATGCAGCAATTAGGTATTTAATGAAAAAACTAGATGTAAATGCTCACATTATTAGATGGTTTCTTTTATTGTAGCAATTTGATTTAACCATTGTTGATAAGCCGAGTAAGGAAAATCTTGTTGCTGATTTTTTGTCTAGAATATATCTGCTTGCAGGTGAAGAAGGAATGGTGGATGATCAAATTCCAGATGAACACCTATTTGCTATCTCAGTACTCTCTCCATGATTTGCTGATATAGAAAATTACTTGGTTTCGCATAGTTCCCGCCACACCTCTCCTCAAAAGAGAAGAGCAAGATCATGAGGAAAAGTGCCCCTTTCACCTGGATTGGGGGCAATCTCTTCAAACTTGGCCCAGATCAGGTTTTGAGGAGATGTGTCAGGGAGGAGGAAGTTTTTGACATTCTCCTAACCTGTCATGATGGGCCCTATGGGGGCCATTTTGTAGCAAATAGGACTGCCTTCAAAATCCTACTAGCAGGTTACTATTGGCCCACTCTTCATCAAGATGTAAGGAAATATATCAGCCAATGTGACCAATGTCAAAGGATGGGGAAACCTACTCCAAGAGATAAGATGCCCCTGCAACCTCAAGTGACTTTCGAGTCATTTGAGAAGTGGGGCATGGACTTTGTGAGTCCTTTCAACCCTCCCTCAAAGTAGAATCTTACAGCGTCATGTGCACTGATTATCTGACAAAATGGGTAAAAAAAAAGTGATCAAGGAAACAACAGAAGAAAAAGTAGCTGATTTTTTGAGAGAGAATATATTCTACAAGTTTGGATATCCAAGAATTAGTCACAGGGAAAGGGACTTAGTTTACCTCCAATCTGATTGAAGACCTGCTCATACATCACAAAATTAAGCACATAACTTCGACCCCTTACCATTTGCAAGAAAATGGACATGTGGAAGTCACTAACAGAGCTTTGGAAGGGATTTTGACCAAGGTAGTGAGCAGCAGCAGAAACGATTGGGTAAATCGATTGGTTGAGGCCACTTGGGCCTATAACACCACCTAGAATACCACCATAGGGTTCACACCCTATGAGCTGGTCTATGGGAATAAGGCTTTGCTGTCAATAGAATTTGAATATAACACACTAAGGATGGCAGCTCAGCTAGACCTATATCTCAGCCATGCACAAAAGGAAAGGTTACTTTAGCTAAATTGATTGGATGAACAGATATTGCAGGCCATTCTCCACTCAAAGGTAGTCCAACTTCAAAGGAAAATATGGCATGATAGACAC
Source organism: Pinus taeda (assembly GCA_000404065.3). Classification (NCBI taxonomy): domain Eukaryota; kingdom Viridiplantae; phylum Streptophyta; class Pinopsida; order Pinales; family Pinaceae; genus Pinus; species Pinus taeda. The sequence continues at coordinate 13,013 of APFE030398874.1, forward strand.
CTCAAAGAGAGATAATTCCAAGAAGGAGATTGGGTGGTGCTGTATGATTCAAGGTATAAAGATTTCAAGGGCAAACTGAGGACGAGATGGCTGGGACCATACACAGTAGAAAGGTGAAATGACAATGGTTCAGTTCTGATTAGAACCATCGATGAAGAAGCCATCCCCATGCTTGTCAATGGGCATAGGTTGAAAATATATAGGAAGCCCCTCTCCAAGCAAGAATTCTTTGAGAATCTAAGTAAAACAGTGTTGGTAGTGGAGCAAGTCTTTGCCTTTACTCCACCCACACCCTAAAACAAAAACAAAAAACAAAAAAAAAAAGAACAAAATGAGGAGAACAAAAGATCCCTGGGTGAGAATCTCCCCTTGAAGGCAGCCAGGGTAGGAAGTGAGGGTGAAAACCTCCTGGAGGTACCCCAACTGTCTAAAAAAAAAACAGGAGCGGAAAATTAACTTCTTTTGAATGCATTGCAGATTGCAGGAGGGCCATAAAAGAAAAAGGGACATGGCCAAGTTGAATAAACCTCTGATAGATCATTCCTACAGCGCTATTGTCGTTTCCCAGCCCCTGGTCTCACTTGTTCTGGAAAATTATGCATCCTACAAGAGGCTCTGTGGATTCTACAAGAGGCTCCTATAGAAATCATAGAGAGCTCGAAATCAAGTCCAGAAAAGGATTCGAGGGCTAGAAACTTGTCCAGAATACCTGTGGACCCCCCTGCCACCATTCATCCTCCTAACTCTCCATTCCATACCTGCACCACTGCACTTCCACTCGCTTCTTTCTTTCCTGCATAGAAAACACAAAAATCCTGTTTCTTTTGTTAAAACAAAATGAAGAATAAAACAACAGCATCCTTAACTTATCTCTTACCTATTGCATACCAGCTACTTTTCCTTGACCGACAAAACCTTCCTCAGCTACCTCTCCAATCCCTGCTCAAGTCTCAGCTAAAAGTTTTAGAGGTAGAAGCAGTTATAGGAAATCCCGCAGGATTCCTGTAGCAGCTGATCCCCTTAAAAATCGAGATCCAGAGGCAGGGTCAATGCAACAACAGATGTATAAAATGCGCAAGGAGTTGGACCTGATTAAAGATCACTAGTACCAGGTAGCCAAGCCACCAATTCAGAAGCCACGGACGCCGGTAGCAATAATCCACGAATATAATGCAAAAGTATGAGCATGCAACATCATAATAGCGACTAACAGGTAAGTGACTAAAGCTATTCCTCTGTTGCATGAGTATAATTTAAAATTTCCATGGACAAATGAGATGGTTGTGATTAAACAAGATCAGTGGCCAGCTAACTAGCCACCCTTGTCTAGTTCAAACAACACCCCTCGTCTAGTTTAAACAGTGCCTCGTCTAGTTCAAACAACACTCAGTGGGTGAATCAGCACATGTGTTCAATCAACTCGTGAAAAAAACTCAAAAGAGGTAGTGGCAGCATATAATGGGAGTGATGGAATTGATTGTGGGAAGGTGACATGAAGTTTCATAATGGCACTAAAGTAGGGACCAATGGTCTGGATGAGGGTAATGTACCCTTCCTACCACCTCACCTCATCACCATAGAAAACTCTCATAAGCTTAAGTATGTTGCAGTCGACCGCCTCCACCACCTTTTTTTTCATTGTATCAATGAGCTCTCGGCTATAGCAACCTACTTACCACCTCTAGAGCCTCAAAATAGTCGCTCTCTGTCAGTTTCAGAACCCTTCCGCTTATCAGGCTCTACAGGAGTATTATTAGAATCTACAGGAGAGGAAACACAATCCTACAAGAGCCTTTCTACAGGAGGGACAGTGAGCAGCATCGCAGAGGAAAATTCAGGATTCTATGGCAAATTCAAGCTCGAAGAGGTAGGCTTTGAGTAGACCCTCTCTACATTTCCATCTCTACAAAGGGTGGTGTGACTTCAAGCGAAGTATTGAGTTGAAAAGAAGGGAAAAGTGAGAACAGAGTTGTAGGTTTTAACCCCGTACAGAAATTACCTACATACGAATTCTCAATCACAGGAAAAATAAAAATGCGAGAGCATAACACATAAAACACATATACACAGAGATTTCCCACTGGATCTCAAAACCGAGACTACCAGCTTGACTTTTCATTATGTTCATTTCAATGTTACAATACATATTTATACATGCCGAAGCATCCAATACCATGGACCGAAAAACCATCACGTCCAATACCATGGACCAAAAAAACCATCGATCCAATACCATGGACCGAAAACCATCGCGTCCCAAAAACATGTGCGAAAATCATGCACAAAACCATAGGTGGGTCCGCCCAACCTAACATAGGGTCCAAAACCAAAATTTTCCCAGGCGCTGCCCCGAACCCCATAGAGTGGGGTTACCTACACCCCTCAAACCCCCTGTGACTCCCCTCGCTACGCAATCAGCACAATGAAGGGGGGGCTCCGCCCCCCTTCTAACTCCCTGGTTAACTACATGGGCTAGTCATGGAAAGAATATAACACAACCCAACACCCTTCATGAAGAAACCCCCATTGTGTCCCTCTTCATGAGTAGATCAATTCCCTTTTGCACCATTTCCCCTAAAACTTATGTTTTGCCTAGTTTACAAGACCAACGCTAATGGCCCTTGTCTTCCTCGCGCCGATATGCAGGGATTAGCATTGTCTCTAGTGCCAACTGGAGCGACTGAGCTGTGTTCTAGTCGCGTCAATCCTGTCAAGGAATTTTTTTTAAATTAAAAGCCGAAAATTCCAGCGCTACAAGCTTTGTAACGAAAGTCTAGTAAATGGTTTAGCCCGATAGGGTCAAGGATGTTAGTTTGGGCTCCATTCCGCTATAATGATGGAACTACCTCAAGGGATAAGACCTTCTCCCATAAGAGGAGGATCCATCTCCCATCCATTCATCCTATATAGACGTCCCTCCCAAGCACAAGCTAGTGTAATGTTTGTGTGCTAGTGCTATTTTGGTTTGGAGTAAACAACAAGCTATTCATAGTTGTAGCTCTCTAGTTGTGTGAGGGAGAAGTGAGATTTCGTTTGGATTGAAGCCTAAAGGGAAGAGCCTTAAAACTATTGTTCTTGAGGCCATCATGGAATGCTAGCAGAAGTGTGTGGGAACCTGGTCTTGTCAAAGGAGAACAACAACGTCAAGACAATGGTTGTAATCTCTTCTTGATTCAATATATATGCAACTATCAATTGGTTTCCTACATGATTTTTCATGTTACATATTCTTGGCTTAATGTTTCTTCACTTGTTAAGTAGGTTGAATTACAATTTGTCTATTATCACGATTGTTGTTTGTTGTTGTTTACTTGTTTAAGGTGTTTGAAGATGGAAGTGAGAGACAGTTGGAGTGAGCAAGTAAGGACATCATTAAATGGGATAAGCGTACTAAGAGGTAGGCCCTCTTGATTGGTTCTAACCTAAGGAAATCTTCCATGGAATGTACCTGTTGTGGCTAGACCCATTATCGGGCTAGAAGAATTTGTTTGTGTCTGCACTTATAATTTTACTTCACCACAAATTGGCGTCTCCACTGGGGAGTACATCCTTTTGTTTGTCTTGGATTTCATTATTTCGTGTGAACTTTTCTAGTTCCCCTTTTTCCCTTTGGTTATGTTTCTTTTCTCCTTCTTATTGGCCTGAGTTTGAAATTCATAGTAGCAAATCTAGTCCATGTTTAAAAAATATATATATTTTTTTCTTGGCTCCGTCGATCAGCGTGCTTAATCCACTGACAGTCACACCGATCAGCGCGATTTTCTGAGAAGCAGTCGCGTTGACCAGCCTCTGGCGCTTGTTATTAGTTAGGCAGTCGCAGTGATGCCTATAAGTGAATATTAGGGTTTGTCCCCAATCTTGGCCAGTGTGTTTTTCTCTCATGATTTTGACCCCATAAGCCTTTTAGACTGTTTTCTCCCTAACTAGAAAGTTGCTTTTCATTTGGTTTTGTTTTCTTGTTGGCTTATCACATTTCTGCGTGATTTCTTGAGCCATTGAGTGGTCAGTGGAAGTAGGGCATCTAGATTGTCATCCATTCAGCTTTTTGTGGACTCAGTGAGTCGAGTTTTAGGTGTAATTACTCCTTGCATTTCGTTTGTGGTCCTTTTATGACTTTGACTTCCATTACACAAATTTGAAAAGTTTTCATTTTCTTGTTTAAACGTTTCTTTTCTGGCATAGATTACGTTTCTTTTCTTGTAGTTGGTAAATTCAGTGCTTCATTAGTCTGAATGAGTCTCTCTTTTCATGTTTTCATTTGCTTGAAGAGTTGATTGTCTCGGAAACTTGTTCATTGAAGTATTGTATGCGAAAAGTTTATTTCGTTGCTTCATGAAAAATATGAAATTCTAGTTTGCTGCATCATTGTGCTACGATAGCTTGCATCACTTAAAGACTAGGATTGCATTGGCATTTGAAAAAGGAAAAGAAATCTTTTTGCTTTTGAAAGGACTATCATAAATGTGCTTGTCAGGAAATTAGGAATTGGAATACATTTTTCATTAGTTTATTTTTTCAAAAAGTGAATTAGTGAAATATCATTTCGATTTCAGTTGCTTGGTTGTTTGCATTTGATTGTGTCGCTTCTACCCTCTCTAGTGTAGGCATTCATCGAATTGAAAGGGTCTTGTCCCATTTAGTTGCATTTAAGGTTTCTCGAGTTGCATCGCTAAGACTTGAAAACTGAAACATAACTCAAGATAAACTTTAAAATGAATTTAATTAACCTAAGGCATATTTTACACTTAACGATCATATCTAGAAGGTCTAGGCTAGAGACGTGTTTCAGCATCTTTCAACCTAGCAGTTGCCGTTAACTTCGGCATTAGACAGTGGTAGTACGAATTTGTGTTCCCCATATCGTTGAGTATATAATGAGAGACCCCTCTAGGCTGCAATCCTTTATCCTTAGGAAGCCGAGTCAGTCGCCTTGCAAACATGATACACTGAACACAGCATTCAGGGAGATTGCATGCTCGTACTTCTCGGTTTGCCGAGAGGTATTCTGCAGTTCACGGTTGCCTGGTAATCCTATTTACCTAGATCATCCGGACCAATCATTTGATATTTTTGACTCATTAAAGATTCAAGCACTTGTCCTTTTGAGCTCGTTTCCAATCGAAAGTGATAGAGTCATCTTTGTTTCTTTCTCGACTCTTAAAAAATGAAAGAAAACCAATCTTTTACGTGTCTTAATAATTGATTTCCCACGATCCAATAACACCCTGTTAGTCTTTTCTGAGACCAAATCATGAGTACCCCTTAAAGAACACTTTAAAGCCTTGAAGTTAATTTTTCTATCAACTAAGACAAGGAAATCATGGCTGAACCATCTGGTTCACCCCGTTCCTCTTCCTCTCCTCCTTCTGAAAGATTGTCTGAGGATTTGTTTCCTGAGTTACCAAAGTCACTCGAGGACCAAGGTGTTGAACTCAGAATTGTTCTCAGTATGAAACCTTTGTCATCTCATCCTCCGCCTACTTTCTATACTGGTTCATATGCTGATCTTGGCCCAGAATGCATGAAACCTTTGTCATCTCATCCTCCACCTACTTTTGATACTGGGTCATCTGCTGATCTTGGCCCGGAATCTCTGGACAATCCCGTTCAAACTCCTGAGAACTCGTTGACCACTAACGTTCAGCTTGGACTAGTTTTATACCCCCCAAATCCTTTGTTTGACCCTGTTGTGATATCATCGCAGTGTCCTTACAATCTATACGACTAGCCAAGTGTTCCTTTGGAGCTATCCCCTCGTACTTCTTCGGCCATTCATCATCGTTTGTTCTTGGATATGAAACCCGAAGGCGATGCTCCAGTCACCTCTCCGAAAGAGTCCGAAGTTTCTACACCACACACTTTTGAGGAGGAAGAGTTTCCTTTTCCTCTTGAGGGTTTCCCCTATACCGGGGCTATTCTTACCAGTTTGCCACCCAACTATGTGTCATTGGCACAGTTGGTTTCAGGTACACCTAATGCCTCATCACTTTACCATAACCTTGTTTGGGCATCAGGTGCCATGCCTACTTCAGGTACGTTCGTTGTGAACACAACTTCCCAACTGGCTATTACCTCAGTCTCATTGCAACCCACCATTCTGAACACCCTTGTATTCTCAATCGGAGTTACTCATCAGGCACAACTGGTAGTTCCGAATAATGTCTCTGTCAGTTCCTCCATCCCTCTAGTCAGTGGCCAAGTTGTGCCACCGCCTGGGAGGCAAATCCTGAATGTTTCTATGGTGTCAGGTGCCACCAATGTGAGTGGCTCACAATTTCACATCGTTGGTATGAACCAGCCTTCTTCTGGTGTTATTCATAACCCTGTTGATCGCACTGGATCAAGCAATGTCCAGTACCAACAGGTTTAGAATCCCGTTGGTCCATCTGGATCAAGCAATGTCCAGTATCAGCAGCCCTACGAGGCTCAGGTTCAATACCAAACTCCTTATGTTCCATATGTTTCTCAAGGAATGGTTAATTAACCTTACACCCTTCAGTCTTGGTAGTACATTCAACCTAGATCATCCACCTTCCAAGGTGGTTATGGCTAGATTCAGTTCGGAAATTTTTCGGACATTGTTCAAGTACCCTTGCAACAGTAAGGACAACCTCTACAACAACAAGGACAACCCTTGTTTCCACAAGGCAACCTTTGGTGCAGCAAGGGCTCTCCGTGCAACATCAAGGTCAAATGATCTCGCAGCAAGGTCAACCGCAACAATCGCAGGGTCAACCCTTGCAATAGTTGCAACAAACTAGGCAGCAGCAGATGCAATATGCTCCACACACATCCCAGCTCATGCCCTCACAGGGCCAACCTCTACAGCCTCAGGGACAAATTTTGCAACTGCAAGGTCAACCCTTGCAATAGCAAAACCAACCCGGGCAGCAGCAACCCTTGTATACGATCAGCAGGGTCAACACTTGCAGGGGCAGGGCCAAGGTCAAGTCCTGCAGCAGCAGGCCCAAAATCCTAATGTCCTAGGTCAACAGGCCTAGAATCCTTCTGGCCAAGGGAATCAGATACAGAACCCTAACGCCTTAGGTCAACAGGTTTAAAATCCTTTTGGTCAAGGGCAACAGTTACAGAATCCCTATGTCCAAGGAAAACAAGTATATCAACCTTATGCCCAAGGACATCAAGTCCAAAATCCTCTTGTTGAGGGACATCAGGTTCATCACCTGTATGTTCAAGGACAACAGGTCCAATACCCATGTGTTCAAGGTCAACAGGCTTAACAGCCTTTTAACCTATATGTTGCTTATCAACAACCTATGGTCAGACAGTTCCAAGGTATTCAAGGTCAAAATCCTCCCTATGGTCAAGGTAATCCGTAATGGGGGCAACATCAGAAATCCCCCACTGTGGGGCCAAAATCCTTACCAGCAAGGATGGGCTCCTCCATTCAGACCCGCCTATCAACCTCATGCCTTTTAACACCCAATTTCCATTCTTGGCCACACTTGAGTTGCCAGATGTATCTCACCTTACAAATGATCTAATCCTTCATTCGCCATACTGGCCTCTGGTGTCATCCAAGATACCAAGCAATTTCCCAAAGTTTGATGGGAAAGCAAAAGAAGATCCTCAGGCCCATGTGATGACACATCACCTCTGGTGCTCATCGAACTCGCACATTGACGCTTCCATTCGTCTCCATCTTTTCCAATGAACCCTCACAGGTGCTACAGCCAAGTGGTACATCGAGCTACCTCAAAGTACTTACCATGACTTTAACTCTTTAGCCATGGATTTCCTCACGCATTTTCAGTTGCTAGTTCACTATGAAACTGGCACCTTTTTCTCACATCGCTTAAGCAAGATACTGCGACACACATCTCCGATCACATCCATGAATGGAGATGTAGACGTCACCTGATCAAATTTGAGATTGTTAGGGTCCCACCCTAACCCCCTTATCTATGTAATGGGACCACGTCATAGTCAAGAGTCAATAAAGCCCATATTAATAATTGTAAGTGGTTAATCCGCAATTAATAACGGAACCACAGTTAGTGGAAAATGGGCCGTAGTATTAGATAGATGGTATTAGTAATACCTCAGTATTGGCCCGTGGTATTGCATGTATGATTCATATATAAAGGATAGAAACTCCTGCGAGGAGTATCGTGTCTTATTTTGTAATCGAGCTCTGCTCTATTGGAGGTTGCCCCCTCGAAGAGGCAAGTGAACATTACTCTCTGAATAATAAAATCATTGCTATTCTGTGCTCTGGGTATCTTTTCTTCGCATATTCTGTGTTTTGGGTCTCTTTTCTTCGCATATTCTGTATTTGGGTATCATTTGAAGGTTAAGAGCATAACAAGTGGTACCAGAGCACTTTCCAGGGCCAGTGGGATCTCCATTTAGTAGCAATTTTTTTTTTTTGGCTCGAGACGTGTTCTGGTGTCTTTAAACCACGGGATCTGTCGTTGAGCGCATAAATCTCCGGATTTGGAGAGGCATGCATGCAGGAAATACAAGAGCTGGTCACGTCTGTTGGACTCCCTTGTAACCCCTGTGGGCACCCCTTCGAAAAGTAGTGCATTAGACAGAACCGCGCATGGACTGTCTTCCATGTACCCTCTAGGTATATCGGAAGCCCCATAGGCTCCCTGAAAACCTCGCCATAGATAAACCAGCGACCTTCTTGCGGCTACAGTACACCTAGAACAGCACTCGGAGAGATTACTCGCCCGTACGATAGGGTAGTCGGGTGGTACGGCTAAGGGTACGGTCGACCCTCCTTAGTTATAGCCCTGAAACATTGGGTCGAGTACTACTGCCAAACCCTTATGTATATTACGATCTGTAGCACCTGACACTCCTCAAGACCCTAGTTCCTTTTTTCATCATCTCTTCCAAATCCGCTTGAGCAAAGGAGTGCAGCAGCAGCAGACATCAGTCCCAATCAGCCAGTTCTGATCTATTAGATTCATCAAATCTGCAGAAGCAGTCAGTTCAGCCGTCCAGCGCTAACCGATCCGCCATTCAGATCTCTCAGATCCACCAGACCAGAAGCGTTGTGAAGGGTTCCTATACCAGGGTATAATTGTCGCAGGACTTTTGGCCGCATTGACATTTTGAGGATTTGGCGACTAAAGTATTGATCAGGAAGGAGTAAAACTCCGTTATGAGTTTCAAAAAAAAAAAAATTCTGAGATCTTCCGGGGCGCTTATTGTTGATCTAGCCCATTAGAATCAGGACGACAAGCTGAGCATGGTGGTACCATTCAATTAATTGTGAAAATTTTTTGGCGGTCCCAATTTTTCATCAGGTTGGTGTATGGTAGCAACTAGAGCTCAAGCGATGGCCAATGAAAGGATGGACAAACTTGAAGAAAATGTGAACAACATCCAAACTAAGATTCTGGATAACATGAACAACCTACTTACAAGAATGAGTCTCCAGCTACAGAAATTGCAAGGAAAAGGCAAGGAGGATTTTATGTCAAACGACAAGGAGCAAGCCCACGAGGAGGGGTATAATGGCTATGAGGGAATTTATGGTGAATCTAGCCACTCTCCTCACGTCTGGAACACCCATCCACCACCCAATCAATGACTTCCTAAGTTGGATATGCATAAATTTGACGGTTCTCACCCAGCAGCATGGCTAGCACAAATGGACCAGTATTTCAAATTGAATCAGATCCTAGATGATGCGACTAAGCTTGTGTTGGGGAGCATGTACTTCGACTTTGAATGGTGGCAATGGTGGGAATGGCATCAACGCTCCAATGGATATTTTAGGACTTGGGCCCAATTTACCAAAGCTCTTAAAGATCGCTTTGAACAAGAAGAATCTTATTTGGGTCGTCTCACTAAGCTCAGACAGACTGGTACAGTAGAGGAATATATTAATGCTTTTGAAATCTTAGCTTTCCGCATTAAGGGTCTCACAAATGAGTTCTACATGGAATGTTTTATTAGCGGTCTTAAAGAAGCCATCAGAGCTCAAGCGCTACTTCACCACCCTCCCATGTGGATGGAGGCTTGCAAGGTAGCTCGTACGGTGGAACGTGCATTAGCAGCCCAATAAAGTCGCCCAAATTTCCCCGCTAAAGGTCGCCTCCCACAGGCACAACACACGACTCAAACACTTAAGGTCCAAAAGGTGTCGCCTGCGGAAATGGCCAAAAGAAGGAAGCAAGGACTATGTTACTACTGTGATGACAAATACTCCCCAGGTCATAAATGTAAGGAGCCCAAATTCTTTCAAATAGATGCCACTGACTCCAACTCAACAGAGGAAGATCCTACACTTGGGGAACATGAGCCGCTAGAGGACGATAACCAACAGGACGATGTCTCTGACGAACCAGTTATTTCGTTGCATGCCCTGGCAGGGATTTCCTCCCCTCAAACGCTCAAAATCATAGGGTTTATTAAACATCGCCCAGTAGTAGTCTTGATTGATAGTGGAAGTACACATAATTTCATCCATCAAAAAGTCGCAGAAACAGTGCACTGCTTTGTACAAGCAGTTTCTAATTTCCAAGTTCAAATTGCAGAAATGTGAAGGCCGTTGTGAAAATGTAAAACTTCAAATGGGAGATTATCAGTTGAAAACCCACATGTTTGCCATACACATGGGGGGTTGCGACATTGTCCTCGGCGCTGAATGGCTCCGCACTCTTCGGCCAATCACAATGGATTTCCAGGAGTTGTATATGAGTTTTAAGCCGAACAACCACACACATACCCTCCGTGGACTCCAGGCGGGAGCCCCCTCTATCATCAGCTCACATAGGATGGAAAAATTGTTAAAAAAGGGCAATCATGGAGTGGTAGCTCAATTTAATGCCATCTGGGGAGTCGAAACCAAGCAGCCGCCACTTCATCCTGAGATGCAACAGATTTTAAACAACCATCTGCCGGTCTTTGACAAGCCTCAAGGGATTCCACCCTCGCGAGGGGAACATGATCATAGCATCACCTTGGTTCCAGGGGCCCAACCGCCAAATGTGCGCCAATACAGATATCTGTTCACCCAAAAGAACGAAATAGAAAAAATCATCAAGGAACTTTTGGAAGCAGGGGTCATTCGTCCCAGCATCAGTCCTTATTCATCCCCAGTGATCATGGTGCTCAAAAAAGATGGGGAGTGGCGGATGTGTCCTGACTTCA
>APFE030398890.1:0-12775 GCA_000404065.3 Pinus taeda
GTGGTTATTTATAATTGATATATTTTTTTTTCCTTAGGAAATATTATAATTTTATAATGACAAAAAAATTAAATGTTGTAGATGTTGATAATGCATTTAATCATGCCAATCAAAATTGGTGATCATAGAGACCAAAAATATGACTCCAAAATGGTGGTAAACATGTTACCCTTTTCTCCATTTCTTATTTTTAACCATTCTCCATTCTCCTTAGGAAGTAGTGGCAATTACAAGTGCTAGATGGGTCCCTTCGTTCATTCTTGGATTTTCCTTATCTGAATCCAAACTTTGAGATACATGATGAGATTTTGAGTCCCTTCTCTTCATTTCTACAGTGAATCCCATCTCCTGCCCCATTGTGTTTGGTGGAGTTCCTGAAACTTGATGATTAGGTCTCCCCTTTTCTACGTTTTCTTGTTTATTTTTGACTTCTTCATTGATAGGAGGATCCACTTCTTCATAATCCTCTTCTTCATCAGGAAAATTCTATGGCAATTTCCATCCCTTCGGTTTCTTTCTTGTTTTCATATTCCTTTGAGGAACTTTCTTGACATCAGAACATGAATTTTGTGGATGTACCATTTGTCGGCTTATTGGACATCTAAATTTTATGTTCCAAAAATCTAGGAACTCTGTCAAGCATTTATTGTTGTGTGTTAACAAAATATGATCCGACAATCCTTTGTTTAATTCTAACTCCACATAAATTATGGCGATTGTGTAGATTTATTGCTCAAATATTTCGGTATCTTTCTTTATATATCACCCTAGCATGTTCCCAATGCCTTCTATTACATTATGGAGCCAAAAATATAAGGGTACATTATGCAATCTAACCGAAACTGACATTCAAGTTACTATCATTATATTGGCGTTGAAATCAGGGAACTAAGGGGTGAAAAAATGTCCCGCAGAGCCCCAAAACCATGGATCCTCTTACAATATAGATTCACAAGCCTCTCATGATGTAAATTTTGCTATGAAAAAGCCCCTGGAGCAAAGCTACATCTCACAATTTATTGTCCAGTTTGTCAATATCCAATGGAAAATATCCGCTCGTTTTGGCCAAAAACTATTGAATCTGTATAATATTGCTTGAGATTCATATTTTGTGCATAAATCATTTGTTTATGGTATATTTACAGTCATTACTTGGATTTGATTCAGTTGTTCCACTATGTAAGAGTTGGGTATATTGTGTTTCTAATCTAGTGTTTTTCAGGCAACAAATTTAAATTTGAGGATATCTATGAAGTAAAAGTCTCCATTTTCTTACCCTTGATTTGATTATGTTCCTTTGAGAATACTAGATCTGGACACTCCCTGTGTGCCCTTTGAATTTCTTGGTCGGGGTGATCCTCCTCGAAGCCTCAAGTTTAATATGATGGTGGATGATGGGAGGATGTTATAATATTGTAACATCACATCTTCCTACATGGATTTTCCTCTGAACATCAAACTTTGTAGGAGCATCGGGATACCTAGTGTGTGCATGATATTGTGCTTTAGTTGTTTGACATTCTCTGTGTCCCAAACCCAAAATAATATTGACTTTCGATGTGGGGATTTGATAAAAAATTAGAAGGCTACCAGATCAAGTGCCCATACTTCATAATCACACAGATCTTCAGTCGAATCAATGAATAAGTGTGGAGATGAAATGAGTGAGAGGGGTTTATATTGTAGTATTAAATTCATAAGCAATGGCCAAACCACCGAACCCACCCACTTTGATGGAGGAAAATTCTGATATGGAAAAATGTGAAGCAGACTCTCCATATCTAACATTACTCCTCCATTTCGACAACCTAATGTACTTAGGGGATTGGGAATATCTAGATCTGAGATATTTAACAGCAGTCCTATGAAATGATGTGTTTTAGGTGGAACATTCGCTTCTATAGACAAGATTGTTCCTTCATATTTGGTCAATAGCTCTATTGTGACTAAGAGCAGACTATTATAACATTTCTGTATTCAAGCTTCTGTGATCCATACTAAATTAAGCAAAATATTTCAGTAGAAATCACATAAGAGAAATTTTTGGCCCATGTGTTTCGAACCAACAAGTCTGGTTCATCATTTTGGTACTTGTGATGAACCACACATACTCGTTCGAAATGTGTTAGCCAAAACTTTCTCTTATGTAATTTCTACCTAAAGACATTGCTTAAGTTATAATATTTATGCTCCATACTCACCTTAATCCTACACAGGCCCATTCCCAACTCATGAATGGGACGTCCTTCACTTCCATCTATGCCATTGTGTATGTACAGGGTAAGATGATACTCTGCATCGACAATCTTGTGAATGATACTACCGGAGGCTCGGGCTGTCAGTATCCATCCCCATGCAGGAGACTAAAACCAGTATTAAATCCATTCAAAAACTCCATTATCAGACCCGCGAGAGTGAGATCATTCCCTAGCGATGACGTAGAAGGTGGATCTGATGTCTGAAGAAACCCAACCACATAAGGAAAGCAAAAGCTCTGAGAAACCCAACCGCATAAGGAAAGCAAAAACTCTGAGAAACCCTAGCCATCAAACCAAGCTCATCCTCTTGACATAGTTCCCCTTTCAATCTTTAATTTGATTTTTTAATTAATATATTCTTAACTTACGTTTTAACCAATTTTTTTTATTTAATTCAATGATTGTAAGTTCATAATTAGTGTATTAATTAATTAATATTTTATGGTACAAAATGGATGAAGTTTATACATTGTTAAATCTATTTACTATAAAATCAAAATTTCACAAATATTTTTAGTCAATAAATTTTATAGATACAAATGACCATGATAATAGCACAAGTAATAATCACTATGGATTTTCCTTGTAAGAATCAAAACTAGTTTTTGTATGTTTGAAAATCACAAGTTTTCATGATTTCTTTTAATCAATATATACTTTTGAAAAATACAAATAATCAGAACATCACAAGTGACTATGAGCATGCATATTCTGTTAACCACAATCATTCAATGTAAAATTAAAAATATATCAAACAAAATAAACATAAAATTTAAAAATTAATTTATAAATGGATGTTTTCTGATGATAGAATTTTAAATGTATGTGATTTTATTTTATGCTATGTATTTTTGTTGCTCTTTTGTTTGCCTGTGATTGTTTGTTTGGGTATAATATTTTTACACATATGTAATATCATATACAATAATTAGTTTTAGAATGAGTAGAACGTGTGAATTAACTTATTAATATTTAAATTGTTGTTTAATTTGATAAAATCTTCTTTTTTCAACATCATTAATGAATTTGAATTTTATAAGCACCACTATTCAATGCACAATATTCTTTATAAGTGTTTTTAATTACTATGTTTTTTACAATTTGTTATAGGTTTATGTTTTAGGATGATAAAATTTTAAATGTTTGTGTTTTTATTTTATGAAATGTATGTGTTTGTCTCTTTATGCTCTTGTTATGTGTATAATTTTAGAACACAAGAAAGTATTTCATTAGAATATCCCATATGGAAGTCCATTGCTCAAATTTTCTATTCACTTGATACAAATCACCTCTACGATGATTTACACACATAAAATATAATATGTAAGAATTATAGTCCCAATTAATTGAATGTGTATTAAACAATACATGTTAAAATTAGCAATTAATTTAACAAAATTTCATTTATTTTTTCAAACAGCCATAACATCACGAATGATTATCGATTTTTTGTAAGTATCACTATTCAATGCATCTTTGAGAAGTATTTGTAACTAATATATATTGTTAATTAGTAACAAATCCATGTCTTGTGATGTTAGAATTTTATATGTTTGTGTTTTTATTTTATGTAATGAATTGGTTTGTCTCTTTGTGTTTGTATGTCTATATATTCTTAAGGATAAAAAACTTTTATTAGAATAACTTGATACAAATAAATTATATGATGATTTTAAGAATGAATAGTATCCAATGTGAGAATTACACTTCAAATGAATTGAATGCTTGCATAGCTTATCTATGCTCAATTTAATAAAAGTTCACTTATTTTGCTCAATGACCATGACATCATGAATGAAAATGTATTTTTTTTTGTAACCACCACTATTCAATGTGTGTATTTTAAAATTACAATTATTTTAAATTAATATATTCTTATAATTAATTACAATTTTTTGTTTTATCGTAGAGTTTCAAATGTTTGTGATTATATTTTATTTTTCTGTATATGTTTGTGCTTGTGCATATATAATGCCTTTACCCATACATAATGATTGTATATAATAGTTACACTTTAAACGAGTTGAATTTGGGTATTAACTTATTTTATGTGCAAATTGATATTCAATTTAATAACATCTCATTTATTTCTAAAAATGATCATAACATTTATCAATTAACATATATTTGAATAATAAAAATAACTATAATATCTCAAATGATTATGATAATAAATTTTTTGCAAGCACAGCTGCTCAATACATTTAAAAAAATACACCACAAAACATTTATCATAATTTGCAAGAAATTATGTACTTTAGAAATTAATTAGCTAGAAATTGATGCTTTATAATGATATAATGTTAAAATCTATTTTTTATTTTTTAATATGGGTTTATTTGTTGTTTTATTTTTTCCTTTTTGTGTGATGATTTTACAGATACATAATATCATAATATTATACGAAAACGAGCAAAAAGTTCAATCTTATATTCTAACTCACTTATGTTCAATTTAATTTGTTTGCAAATATTTTAATCAAAATATATTTCAAAAAATACAAACATGGAGTTGAATCTTTATCCTTTGATTTATGTTTGTGTTTAATTTAATCAATTAATTTTCAAAGCAAAGACAATTATTTTAACAAATATAACTTTATTTTTTAAAGATGTTAAATATGTCTTTTTGAAGGTGCTTATGTTTCCTCTAATTACAAAATTGAATTTTAATAAGCATTGGTAAATTTATATTATGACCTTAATTGAATATTCAATTGCCCCTAACAATTCAAAGCGCATCAAGTGATGTGACATATGACAGTGTGAATATTTATTTTTATTAATATACAAGAAAATTTGTCTTTTTGCGTTATGATTTTTGAAAAATTATTAAAGGCTTAAATGTGATATTGGACTTCTAATTCACACGGAATGAGTTGCGCCCAAGAAAAGGAAAGATAAAAAGTTCAAAAAAGGTTCTCCTTTTTGCTAGAGTTGAATTGTCGGTTTTGCAGACTACCAAGAAAACACATGACTCAATAAAAAGTTTCGTGTGTGAAAATCACTTAAAATGATTGTTGGAGATAAAATGAGTTCGATAAAATATAAAGGTATATTTGGAAATAATGATTGTACTCATACCGCAAAAGTAGCAAGATGTTGCTAAGGGTCAAGGAAATGTAAATTGGAAAATGACTACTATTTGTTTTCCTGGGAAGTAGGAGTTAGAGCTTTGGGGAAGTACATGGAAACATAGTTCTTGGTTGGAGGAATGCAATATCCTTTAATCTATTTCCATCAAGAAAATATTAGATAAGTATATTCTAAAAAATAATACACTTTAATGTGTGCAAAGATGCAAGAGGATATTATATAATAAATTAAATAAGCTTGTTTGGATGGATAAATATATAAGCATGCACAAAAAAATTATACACTTGAATGTGTGCAAAGATGAAAAAGGATATTATGCAATAGAAGCTTGTTTGAATGGATAAATATACAAAACATGCACAATAACCCTTATTCACCTATAAAAATATAGTTTTTTGTAAGCTACTACAGAGAAGAACTATTGCAGGTGATAGAAATAAATTTATACATAGTTTAACTTGTAGAAAAATAAATGTATACCTAGTTTAGCTTGCTATAGGTCAAAGCACTAGAATCATATCAATTGGCCATGGAACAAGCAACCTTGGGTAAAGTAATTATGCTAGGGCCTAAAGGACAACCTTCTCAAACTCATGCAGGAGCATCAAGACCCTCTTCATTTGTAAATATGGAATAAAAAGGGGAGGTGTGATAATTTTAAATATTTTATTATTTTTAATAAAATAGGGAGTGTTTTTAGGCAAAAGGAAATGGATGTGGATCATTAAGGGATAAGGAAGCTTTTCTATTTTAGAACAGGGAAAAAGATGAAATAAAGCCTCAAGATGCTTTTTGCCATATGTATGCATTGCATGTAGAGTCTTAGAGCTTTTAGTTGAGTGATTCTAGATCATGCTAAGTTTTATAAATTATGTAGCCTCTAAGGCATTGAGAAGAGAGTGAGAGAGAATGAGTGAGTATGAAGAAGAAGAGGCCATTAATAGGCCATGATTTCTGTTGTAAATAATTTATTTCTTAATTAATAATTTCAGTGATTTGTGTGCGTATGTATTATCTAGAAATTTCAGAGCTTTTAACATTTATCAGGGATGATATGCTGGATTTACTGTGTATTGTAATGCATGGTTATATGCATAGACAAAGTTTAAAGATTCTGGGTTTTGCGGGTTGCGGCCTGCATCAAGTGGTATCAGAGCGGGAATGTTTTCTTGAAGAAGTTTTTTTTTTTTTTTTTTTTTTTTTTTTTTTTTTTTTTTGTACAGTTGATAATTAAAGTGTGTTTTTTTGAAGTGTGGTGAATAGTTGAAATAAAGTTCATATTTTTAAATTTGATGTGCAAGCATACACAAGTGAAGAAGATTGCAACAGTGGGAAGAAGACAAGATCAGGCAAGATCTTAAAGGTGAGATTGTTTTTCTGATTTGAAATTGTAAATGAAGTTTATGGTTGCAGAGAAGGTGGCGGTGAACCTCGCATTCAACTGAAGGCTGGATAGGGAGGACAATTGCAGTGTCCTGAAGAAGAAGGTGAGTTGAAGAGATAGCCTAGAGAGAGCAGAGGAGTGCTCAAGATGTTCGGCAGTGAAGCAGTACTTACCAAAAGACCAGATCCAGAGGGAAGGATTGGTGAGGTAAGTTGCAACAAAGGAGATTGTTGTTGCAGAGGCTAGTACAACTCATGGTGAGTGAGAAACTCACGAGGAAAGAGTCTACCATAGGCAAAGGGAGTTTTTATAGAGGAAAAGGAGACAGAGGAAGAGGTTCAGAGAAATTCCACAGAGATGAGATGACTCCAGGAGTTCGAGAAAGAAAGATTGTAGAAATAAAGGCACAGTTGAAGGTACTGGAAGAATGGATGCAAGAGCAGGAAAAGCAGAAAGGAAAATTGCTCTTTCCACTGCAGGGAAAGAGAGTGATTTGGCGACAATTGCAGAGGAGGTTGAAGCAAATTCTGATTACCTTGTTGAAAAAGGGACTTAGAGTTCTTGTGCCAGAGATGAAATTTGGAGATTCCGCATGCAGATCTAATAAAAGGAAAATGTTGAAGGAAGAAGTCAGGACTAAAAAGTCTTGTAGTTTTAAAACTGATGAGTTGTGTATGTTTGCAGGTGTAGAGGAGGTTTCCATTGGTGAAACAGAGGAGGAGATCATTGATGATTTTTTGAATTATTGGGTAGAGCCAGATCAGCTGGATAATGTGAAATCTTGTGTTTGTATAGCTGACAATTGTGATGTGATTACAGTTGTTGAGGAAGATGTGCCATCTTATGAAATTGTTACAGCACAAGAGGAATTTCTTCTGGAAGTCAATCAGTCTGAAGCACAGATAAAGGAAGTAACAACTGATAATTTATATATGAATGCAGGTGATGATGATATGCTTCAGCGACGCTACAGAGAGATTGCATTGTTAGAATACTAGTTGGAGAATCCAGAGTATGATAAGGAGATTGCAGAAGAAAGAGGCCAGTGCAGTGAACAAGAGGGAAAAGTTGCAGAAGAAGTTGCAGATGAAATTGTAAGTGACAAAGAAAGGAATGTTGCAGAGGGACAGGAAGTTTGGGAGGCAGCAACATCCATAGTGACAACTGAGACAACACTAGTAGCAGAAGAGGCACTGATGCCTTATCTTTTTTATTCTAACAATTGTTTTGTGAGTACAGGTCTTATTGAAGATGCTGGAGAAAATTTGTTAGACAGAGAAATTGAACTGATGAGGCGGATAATGATGAAAGTATCCTAGAAGAAACCAGCAACAGTAAAACAAAGGAGAAACTACAAAAGGAAGACAACAGAATATTGCAAGAGTGCAGCTAGTGGAGCAAAGCAACATAAAGTGTGGAAACCGGGAGAAAAGCAACAAGAAATAGTGCATGAAGACTTGTAGAACAAAGTGTGCGATCCAGGCATACACAGATCCCAACACATGATCAAGGGATCATGATTAAATTTAAGGTTAAGTGCATGATGCAGGAGCATCAAGACCCTCTTCATTCGTAAATATGGAATAAAAAGGGGGGTGTGATAATTTTAAATATTTTGCTATTTTTAATAAAATAGGGAGTGTTTTTAGGCAAAAAGAAATGGATGTGGATCATTAAGGGATTAGGAAGATTTTCTATTTTAGAACAGGGAAAAAGAAGGAATAAAGCCTTAAGATGCTTTTTGCCATATGTATGCATTGCATGTAGAGTCTTATAGCTTTTAGTTGAGTGATTCTAGATCATGCTAAGTTTTATAAATTATGTAGCCTCAAAGGCATTGAGAAGAGAGTGAGAGAGAATGAGTGAGTATGAAGAAGATGAGGCCATGAATAGGCCATGATTTCTCTTGTAAATAATTTATTTCTTAATTAATTATTTCAGTGATTTGTGTGCGTATGTATTGTCTGGAACTTTCAGAGCTTTTAACATTCATCAGGGATGATATGTTGGATTTACTGTGTATTGCAATGCATGGTTATGTGCATAGATAGAGTTTAAAGATTCTGGGTTTTGCGGGTTGCGGCCTGCATCACAAAATCCCATGACAAGGGTTCAACATGCCTCTTGCCTAATTTGCATATGCTATTCTTCAATGAAAATGATAGTAATGGTAAATTATATATAATCATTATTTAGAAACAAAATATATAGAGTTGACATGAATATCTAATTTGTACTCATAGAATATAAATAGAACAAATATTATAGTATTTTAAACTTTTGATGGAATCACTTCATTACACACACTAACAAGTAAATAGATTGTATAAATTTCTCTTATGAATAAAAAGAAAGATTTACATTGTTGGGGCTATAAGGCAGCCAAAACTATTTTCTCATAATTAAATATTCTCACTAAAAAAGAGAGGGTAAATCCCTTGAATTGAAATTGATATACATGCATTGTTTCGAGTGTCGGGCCTTTTGGGAAAATCCCTAGCTAGATAAGGGTATTATTTACACTCAAACAAAATCAAATTTCCTTGCAGGCAACATCAAGCAAAAATTGCAACCGACATTGAAACCCTGTAAAGAAGAAGCATTGTATAAGTATTCGAAGGCCAAAGCGTAGGCGAAAAATTGTGCATTAATTTTTGCCCCAAAACAATGTCACAAGTTAACCCAAGTTGGTCATAGATTAACCTACACATGCAAGAAATGAATTCCTTTGTTTGGACTGGAATAAATCTAAATTAATCAAGAAAATAATGTTATAGAGGGTTTTGACATAAGTAGAGTCTAACCTTAGTAATATAGATGACATCCTTCAACCCGATACTTTTTTGTAAAGGGAATAATATTATTATTGCACATATATGCTTGTAGAGAGAAAAAATATATCGAGATGAGAATCGAGTTACGTTTTAATCATAGCGTGAAAATTCTAGAAAGATTGCAAAATATTGGAAGGAACTCCATGTATTAAGTTTAGTTCATTTTTAAACCATTGAGAAAAATAGAAATTATGTTGAAATCCTTTGAGGGAACCATAATCAAAGTCTGATACGTTACAACCACAAAGTTAGAAGTAAAAACTTACAATAACCCAATATGCAATAATGGCTATACTATAAAAAACATAAGTGAATGTAGATGAACCAAAGACCTTGTGATGGATTACCAAAGGATTTCATCCATACCACATTTTACAAGGAGTATTTTTCTAAGAGCGTGAAATGGACATAAGTTTTTCACATACATTGCACATAGAATCACATCATCCCAAAACATCAGCGTTCAGTTTTTGAAAATCCTCATTGAGCAATCTATATTAATTATAGTAATGTTCATTCTTTCAACTACATATTTTTGTTGAGAATTCTATGGAACTATGCTATTATTTTGAATCCCATGCTTGTAGAGATATTTTCATATTCATTAGAGTACATTATCTTCCATTAATAGTATGAAGAGAACCAATATATGATTATGCTTCATATCCAATCCATACATGAAATTCCTTAAAAGTTTGGAAAGCTTGAGATTTACTTTTCAATAAATACATGTTATGAAACCAACCCACAAAAAGACAGAAAAGATAGATCAATGCGTTAGAAATAAGCCTGTTTGAGGGGGAAACATTCTTTATATTACACATGAAAAATTCTTCGATGATACAAATGAGAAGACCTAATTTCTATATATAAGAGTCTAAGGGGCCATAATATAATCAGATTTACATAACAATATTAATGTAAGTGCACAATAATAATAATAGTGGGTTTCTATGGGGCAAAATAATAAAAATATGGGGAATACATGGGCACAAAAATATAATAAGGTGGTTGTATTAATAATAATAAGGGTTTACACTAGTAATATAGGGACCTAACAGTACACCTAAAATATTCTAGTGTAATCGTCAACATAATTCTTCATACACTTATTTTCATTGGCATAAGGAAAAATCATAGGACCACACAAATTAAAATATATATGTCCAACTTTTCTACATGAATAAACGGGCCTTGCTAGCAAATGTGAACAAGGAACAATAGATTTCTTATACTCCTAGCAAATGTCAACAAGGAGAAAGTTATCCAAACAATTATATGAGACAAAGAAGAAGTTAGAAATCATTATGCATAGCTAAAGACCTGTACAAATAAGGAAGTGGAAAATCCCACATATATTTATTAGGATACTCAATTAACATATTTAATTCTTAAAGTAGTTAGGTATAACAAAAGAAGCGTGTTTAGTTCTCATTATTTGGGAATTAAATCTCCCTTGAAGAGGAAGGGGCATGACTAAGTAGAGCAAAAAATGAGATGATATTGACGGATAGTCTATGAGCTCTCGGTAGAATAAACAATGTTCCAATGTAAATGTAGTAGACAAATTCCTTTGGGGAAATATTTAGAGTGGTTTAATATTCCATGGTTTTCCAAAATAAAAAATAAAAATAGTTGTCAATTTTGACATTTTTTAATTTATTTTGTCAATGTTTATAATTTAAAATTATTTTAGCTTCAAAATCATTAGAACTCTCAATATTTTTATGAAAATATCATTAAACACTTTATATTATGCATATTAGTGGGTACTAATGCTAGACAAGGTTTATAAGCTTTAAAATAAATTTCCATCCTTGAAATTTTTGCTACTAGATAGAACCCTTCGAGAAGAAAGAAAAAACATGGCGCAATTGTGGAAAATATATAAAAAAATCAAGTGAGTAACAAAGAAGAATTACTTGTGGCATTGTTGGATAAAACTAACATGTGGGGAATAACTAACAAGGAATAAAGTTGTGGGTCATTTAATGTTTGCATGTTGGGAGCCTTTGTGACATAGTAACAATGAAAATCCACAATGCGAAGGGTGTGTACATTTCATGATATTTTTTCTTTGAAATGATGAAAGACAATTTAGGCTGCATAAACATAATTATATTACAATTTAGTGAAAGAAACAATGGATGCTTCTTTTATTCCATTAAAGTTTTTTTATGCATGTCCATGTTTATTTCACCTTCATGGCCTCTTTTGATCCAAAGGAGAACTAAGGAGTTTCTCATTGTACATATATAATAAAAATATGAACATTTTGAGTAGAAGAGTTGCAATAGGAGGTGATGTAGGTGTTACCTATCCTAAACAATGTGTATTGTTGAACAATTATCTCCTTCTTAATGAAAAGTATTATCTTTCTGATTGAGTGTATACCTATTGTATTAAATTTCCATATACTTTAATGTTTTTCCTAGAATATATTTATGAATTTTTGAATAACCATCAAAAAATATACTTTTATATTGTAATATGATTCTCTTCCAAATCACGTGGAATGTGTCTTGCATATCTCACACCGATTCAAAGGGGGATTTTCGTGAATAATGAGGTTAGAGAAACATTAATATGTGTATAATGCTGTCAATATATTTTGGTTTGTATCCTTTAAATTCCTTTCCTAAATAAATAAATGTGAATGCATTTGAGATTTCATAATTTTAATAGAAAAATATCTCATATATTGTACATATAAGTGAAAATCAGTGAAGCCATTGCATTGAACTCAACAACACCTTAGATTTCAAAACAAAGCCTCAACATTTAAGGTAAAATTGAGTAGAAAAAATGAAAACAAAAACAAAACAAAACAAAACAAGAATATTAAAAGAAATCATATTACAAACATATATATTTATGTATATAAATATAAATATTAGTGATTAAAAAAAATGGGAATATCTAATTTACAAATCTGAAATGCATATAAATAAATCTGTGAAATCATATTTATGATTCTTTAATTTTTTTATGTTGATAGTGTGTATCCCTTGTAATAGGATTTCTATAATTTTGATTTCATTATCAATAATAATTAAGTTTATGCTAGAGATTCAATAATCAGAAATTAGTATTTTTAATATTACTCATTAATAGAAGGTTAAGACTTATATAAAATGTAATTATGATCTCCATTCCTTCTTAATTTAATAAAAAAAAATTGTTTCCAAATTATTTAAAATATAC
>APFE030398905.1:0-11007 GCA_000404065.3 Pinus taeda
AGTCTCTAATTTTATATATACAAGTAAACCTAAATATTACTTAAAACATAATTATTATAATAACTTCAATCTCAATATTAATAGAAAAAAGGAAAAAAGAAATTCGGATTTTTTTATTTATATTGTTTTTGTCTTTCAAATTAATCATATAATTCCGACGTTTTGAAACATCTAATGTTGTTTCTGTCTTTTGAATTAATCACATAATTCCGATGTCTTGAACCATCTAATATGAGTCATCTCCAAAACAAAGATGAAAAAACTTGATCTATCTACATATTTGAACCATCTAATATGAGTCATCTCCAAAACAAAGATGAAAAAACTTAATCTATCTACATATTTAAATAATCCAAATATCTCTATTCTAATTAGTAAAATGAAATTTAATATTAAATTAATATAAACATTAATTTCTAAACTATTTAATCTTATTAAAAAAAAAACATTTTTTAATTTTTTAAATCAAATATAAAATTAACTTTTAATTTTCAATTTATATTTTAATTTTTTATTATTATTATCCATAATAAATTACTTATTTTAAATTTAAGACTACTTATCATCATTATATGTTTTTTCCTATCCTATCCTAGTTAATAATTTATTTTCAATAAATTAAAACATTTTAAATAATTACCCTCATTCCAAAGCAAAGATAGATTTTACCTTCTAAATAATGGTAAAATGTATTAACAAAGAAGGGTAATGGCATTTAAGTAGGTGCTTGTCGTAATTAAAAAGGAAACACTTTATTTTAGCTTTCATATTTATCTTTATTTTGTTTTTTAACTTTGTTTAAATAATATCTATTACTAAGTAAAGCGATTTTATATCTCTTTTTATTTTATAACTTATTATTATTCTTTATTTTTATTTCATATATAGATAGGTATCTTTATTTTTATATAATTACATAGAAAGTGTTCATCTGCAAGCTTTGGTTGTGTAGATCTAAGTAATAAGATTTTTTGATTTTCACTTCCTTCATAGAATCATGTTTTATCACGTGGCACTCTGATCGCACAAATCAAGCTATGTGTTGCAAAAAACCTTTTTGGCTTCATGCACACAAGAAACCTCTTCAACATCGTGCACATGTGAAATGACATGGCGGAGAAATATTTGCAATTTTCTGGCTTGACAAATCATCATGGCGACGATATATTCTTCAGATGTCGTGTTGAGCACATTCTCCATACATACCATGATGGGAGAGGCACATCTTAAAGGACAACTCTCTTCTCAAGCCTCTCCGGAAACAACAAAAACATCTCATTTTGCTTGCATACCCACTCTTAACACTAAGGTTAAATTAATAGTGGAAGCCATGAATACCCATTCTATCTATTTTGTTCTGAATATCTGACGAGGTAATGTTGTTGAGTATCTATTAATTTACTTCGAATACAATATTTTAACCTATGATGTGTATTCTATAGGCGCAATCTAACTTATAGACAAAAAAGCCTTTTTCACTGGAATCACCAAAATCCGGCAGTACAATTTCAAGATTTTTTGTTGTTTAAAATGCATTTTTGAATGCATAAATCGGTTCAACACCCTTTAAACCCCTTGGAGCACTCGAATTTTGCACATTAAATAATTTAAACTCAAGTTTCTAAAAATCTATGTCAGATTTTGAATAAAATTAACCAGAAAAATGATGGTGAAAAAGGTCATTTTGTCTATAAATTAGATTACACCTATTCTATATGGTTAAATGAATACTCCAAAGGTATCAGTTTCAATGTATGCATCATGTATCATTCAATCTCGAAATATTTTGGTTTCTATGTGCCGCCCTCGTCACATTAAAACCAAAATAAATCATATATATACATGATGTATCGATGCTTATGTAGAACCGAAATTGGATGAGATTAAGTTTAGGTAAATAGGGGTTAAGTTTTTTAACCAATAGTGGTTACAATGATGATAGATCAACTCTTTGAATTTCCAATTTCACATATCTTATTTCACGAATATTAACTATTTGAGTTTTTTATTTCGTAAATCTTATCTCTTTCATTTATATACCTTTTTCATGGTGCGTAGAATTATTTAGGATTGTGGTTACTTTTTAATCCTTTCTTCTATTCATATTGGAATCGACGAAGTTAACTTTTACCATGGTTTTGGATTACTTAAGTTTAATAAATATATATTACATTTATATGATAAACATTTATATAAACTTACATTAATATTAATATAATTAATAAATTATTTTAAATATGTAACATCCCTAGTGACCTCACATGAAAATGCAGGGAGTTAGAATTTTTTTACACAAATTACCCACAGGTAATTATCCTCACTATTCCAGATCCTCATTAACCGTTAGATATAATGTTCATCAATACATAGAGTAAATTTCAGTAGAAGAGCAGTAAGTTATGTAACCATGAACAACCATTGTTGTAGTATATAGAGTAACTTTCAATAGAAGAGTAGTAAGTTGTGTAACCATTAACAACCATTGTTGTAGTATCTTAACATAAATTGTACGAGTTAGAATTTTTTTACACAAATTACCCATAGATAATTATTCCATATCCTCATTAACCATTAGATAGAATGTTCATCAGTACATAGAGTAACTTTTAGTAGCAGAGTAGTAAGTTGTGTAACCATTAACAACCATTGTTGTAGTAGATTAATATAAACTGTATGATGAACCTTGCGTCCATTTCATGATTCCCTTAACCATATTACTTAATCACATACTAGACATTATGAACATCACATCAACATCATCAAACTGGCACAGTAATCAATCACACCATTGAACACCGATATACCATGGAAACCCCGCAGGGTGAAAACCAGCAAACGTTTAATTTTATTAAACGCTCGTGAGGGTGTTCACCCGTCACTCAATGGCTTATAATGGAGTCTATTCCTTAACCATTGTCATAAAATATTACAATGAAATGTCATTTAAATATAAATTATCTAGCTAAAATCTACTACAATCTTCATTATATCATTTACCCACAAATATTCAAGCTATATATCTTTGTGACCTCATTGTTCCATCAATGGACCATCCTGTAGCTCGCACTCATTTGCATGGACCATTAATTCTTTACCTGCCACCATGTTAAACATAATCTATCTTTTGCACAAGTCACCACCCTTTCTTGTCATTGTTATCGTCAATAAGCTTTGGTAACATGATTAGATAGAGTATTAATCAGTGAAAAATTAGCCTTTAAAAGCGATCCTTTAACATCTATTCATGTGCATACATGAGATGTAAATAAAATATCACAACATGCTTCTTCTAACAACATTGTACATGTATAAACCAATAATTATAAGGCATGTCA
Organism: Pinus taeda; assembly: GCA_000404065.3. Classification (NCBI taxonomy): domain Eukaryota; kingdom Viridiplantae; phylum Streptophyta; class Pinopsida; order Pinales; family Pinaceae; genus Pinus; species Pinus taeda. The sequence goes on from APFE030398905.1 coordinate 3,336, forward strand.
AAATAATTACCACGTTACTATGATCATTCTCACACCAGCACATGTTCATATCCAAAGGAAACCACTGTAACCATTCATTTCATTTAAAGGATACTAGCAACTTATATTTGCTTTTCGTGCATGTAATTAGATAAAAACTTATTCAAAGAGAGCTAGCCCCTTAGCTTTTCTTAGTGCATGTAACTAAGTAATCTTTCCAATACAATATATATTATTATAAACATAAAAATACATGCCCCCTTCTAAGGGAAGGCTAAAATGATAGACATCATCATTGTGCAAGCAAATGGAAGTCCCTTTTCGAAAAACATATTTCCCAAGATAGAGCTATTTACAAAATCTATTGTATGAAAAGACATGCATTGCTCTAAACCAAAACTATTGTGTTAGTCATTATTTCTTGCATGCAGATATATGTATCTTACAAAGGAAAACTAGTGCATTTATTGCAAGTAATTACTTGTTTTACTTTCCAAGATCTAACATAATGCTTATTATTTTATGCACACAAATCCATGTTTTTATTTAAAAGATCTAACACAATAGCTCTACAATCCATGTTTCTCTTTTAGTTTTTCAACACCCATTAAAATATTTCACAATTACCCTATTTAAACTATATTCACTTCCAAGAAAATAACTTGGATTTGTTATTATTTCATACACGAGTACGAAATCCCTTTTAAAGAAAAGAGCAAGCCTCCTATCTTTTCTTACATAAAAAGAATATGCAATGTTATATACACACATGCAAGGTTGCTTATTTTTTAATGATGCAATTATATAATAACAATTTTTATCTATATGTAGTAATATATTTTCTTTACTAAGAAAAATATATAATAACAATCTTCATCTACATGCAATAGTATATTTTCTTTTACCAAGGAAAATATATAATAACAATTTTTATCTACATGCAGTATTATGTTTTTTTTACTAAGAAAAATATATAATCACAATCTTTATCTACAAGCAGTAATATATTTTCTTTACCAAGAAAAATATATAATCACAATCTTTATCTACATGCAGTAGTATTATGTTTTTGTTTACCAAGAAAAATATATAATCACAATGTCATTTGTGTGCATTAAACACATATTCAACCTAAATTTCTGAACACAAAAATTTATGAATCTTTTCAAAAAAATACTAACTACTCTTTAAGCATTAGCATTATGTGGATTTCTTCAAAAAAACATGGACTTACAAAGATATTTCAGTTTTCTTTTAATGAAATTAACAAAGATATACTTACCTTTTCTTGGCGTACATCATTCGCGGTTAGTGTACATTGTTGCATTGCATGAAGTTTTCCTTCAAATTGGCTTATTTTTGTGGCAGAGCAGTAATACTAACACCCATAAAAAACAATAGCGCTTACTGCGACAAAATCTTGCGAACCAAACGAGTGGCTCTATCCAAAAATGGTTTCACCCCTCTTTTTCGCAACATCCCTCCAGGTGAAAAGGGTTATTCCATGGTCATTTCACCATATCGAACCCTAACTACCTTGCGTTATTTACAAACCCAGGGTTATATATTTTACATTAGGTTAATAATTAGTTATCCGACGTAGGCTGGATGAGTATATTACAAAATAAAACATGATTGATAAATTATTTGAAATATTTATCAAAATATATATAATCTTGAGACAAATATTGAAATTTTAGTTATGATAATCTATAAAATAGATAGTAATAAAGTAATCAATGTCATGGCATAAAACTATTTACCCTAAAATATCATATAGAAAGAAGAATAAAAACTTTAGTGTACTTTTTGCCTTCTTATATTATAGAGATTGTAGTATTCATATAGATGGCACTGAATTTCTTACAAATCTACATGAAGCCACTTATACTAAATCATGGTCAAAGAGCTAAAGGGGGGCATGGGAGGGCCCTAATTAAGGCCATGGATCATGATTGGATTGCAAAATATAGGTGAATTCCAAAAAAAAATGCAATAAATGGTTTTTATCTTTTTTTTTTTTGGATGAAGCTTAATCTTAATCATTATATAATATTTATCTATTTATAAATAATATATTTTATTTTAGTGATTTTAATTTTTCAAGATATCTTCCCAAATCTTCTATAAATATTTTTCTAATCCAATAATAATATATTTAATAATGTTTTTTATTGATATGAAAAGGTAATTAAAATATTAAAATATTAAAATTTTAATCTATTTTATTGTGAATAATTTAATAATATTTAAAATTGTAAAACTATTTTATGTATATATATATATATATAATAAAGCACAATCATAATATTATATTTGTAGTTATATAAAAAACAATAGTATACATATATTTGGTGGAGGCTTGCCATAAGGAAAACTAGGACCTCCACCAATTAAAAAGAGCATAATCATCCATGGCTTTTAGATTTATTAGTATAATATTTTGTATACAAAAGGAGATGATTGTATTTACTAACAGCTAACAACTCTCTTTAAAAAACAAAAAAGATAGTGTAATCCTTAAATTATGTAGTAGGAGGTAAGAAACTTTCATCCATTGGTCAACCCTCTAGTTCCTTAGTTTTCATATGTTCCACTTGAGCTACAGAATAAGGCTAGGGATCCTCAACTATACGAATACGATTGGACTATGTTCCCGTAAAGCTAAGAGAGTCCTCTTTTAGTGCCACAGTGTTGGTGTTTTCATCCCAAACTTAGGAAAACACAATTTCAATCCCAAACACTACATTAGAAATTGGTACAAATTTCTCATCTAACGAGTTAACTTGTGGGATATCCTATTGCTATAGACTTCTCTCTTTCAAAAACTAGGAAATAAAGACCTTAATCAACAAGCGAGTCTTAATAATTCTAAAATACTTTGTGTCTCACATTCTTGAAAATAAAAAGTCTTGAACTCATCTTCAAACTCATCTTGAATTTGTTCATTAGATAATTTTTGTCTTCCTTTTCCTCTAATTCTACAAATATTGAGTTAAGGAACCTAGAATAATCAAAATTGGCCACCACCAAGGTTTATTTTTCAACCCAACTGACATACCTAGGCTCTTCAAGGGAAAGGAGTTTTAGGGTATAAAATCTAGCCTTTATTTAAGCCTTGTTTTTACCTCTTTACCTAGCTATAAGATTGTTCCCTTTGGTCATTTCTATTATGTTAACTATGGGCTAGATGATAAATAGAATGATAGGAAATTTAGATTATCTACTAGGCTCCAAAGGGAACTAATGAAACTATTGTGGCTCGAGTAGTCGATTGAGGCCTCTTCCAACAACCCAAGATAGAGCAGATATCTCCCAAACCTTGGCAAGTCAAAATCCTAAAGAGCCCACTTGACAATACTTGGAGGAAAGGCACCTAGAGACAATAATATAAACATAAAACTATAGAATAAGGTGCCTGTATATTTACTTACAGACTCTATTCATGTGCTCGAGAGGATGAGACCCTATTTATCACCTTAAGCTCCTCATAACAAGCTTCAAATCCATAAGTATATAATCAGCATCATGGCATTGTTAAACTCCTTCATTAACAAATAATTCATCACCTTATGAACTTCCATGATATGAAGTATAATTTCTCAAGCTAGTTACCTAAGCAATGTATGTCATTGGTGTAGGCCAATTCACCCACAATCTAAACAAAACTTGCCTCCCCTAACATTTCATTAATATCTGTATACTTCTTTACATGTTGGTGTCTAGATGATACATGGCGGGTGTCATGGCCCAAACCTTCACCACCTCATCTAGGTTTTTGTTGTCCTTGTTTAAATATTGCACTCCTCTTTAATTTTTGTTGGTCTCGCCTTCTTCAAAAACCACACATTGTACATGATTGTTTGACTTACCCTTTCTTAGCCATTTAATCCACCAAAACATTGGGTTTACATTGGACATAGGATGGAATGATCATTCATATGTTCTTAGAAAGATTAGAGATATACCATAGTCCTATTGAAAGCCTCCATATCGAAGAAACCAAGTCTAGATTATTTCTATCAATGAGTCTACCTAGTGTTGAGATAAATATGTAGAAATTAATGTGTAGATTCAATATTGCTCATGAAATTTACTAAATTACAACACTTGAATCTAATCTAATGATATGTGGAAGAAAATTCACCATCTAAAATAGGAACCATAGAGATGCAAAAGGAAACATCACACATGCACATAAATTTATCTAGGGGAAAGTAATTGCTCAATACTCCTTACTATCTATCTTGCATTAAGAAGAGAATAGAGAAGAAATACAATGTTTGCTCAAGCTTGAGCACACCCTACAAGTGTATAGTCAATCCCTCTTCCTGATTGACTAAACCTAGCACAACACTTAGCCAATTTCAAGCCTTCCCACGCTCTTATTTCCTGGCATTGTTCCCTTGGGAAATTGCCCCTATTTTTTAGGAATTTCACACCAAGGAATTGTGCAATAGTATTTGGTAAATATTCGACTGCATGCACCACTTGTACACACGGGAATATGATGCAACTGTTAGTACACTACCTTGGAATCTCCATCTCAACTGGGTAACTCGAATTCTCTGCATGCAACTATTATTTTGGGTTGATTGATTAGTTAACTGGTTGATCACTTAGTGGGGTGTTGTAGAAACTATAACACCCTCCAAAATTTTGGCCCGCATCCAATTTCGAAGCCTCCCTTGAGTTTTTACTTGAAGCTTGCAAGCACTCAGGCTCACCCCGTGGACTCGTGTTGAGTCTTTGCACCCACCTTACTTGATCGTTCAACGAACAACTTTTGCATGTTGGTAACAATGTCTCGCTTGCGACCATGTTCTGGTCGTGCAAAAGGTCTTTTCTTTGTGTGTACATTTTGTGTTTGCTATGTAAACATTTGCCATGCTCACACACAAAGTTGTATGCACCGTCGCGCAAGTGTCGTCACGGTCGTTCAACAATCTATCACAAGCGTCGCACTTGTCACTCGCACCATCGGTCAATCATGTTGAGCATGTGTGTCTTGATGGTTTGAGGCGTCTTGTCGTCAAGTCATGTGAGTGTGTGTTTGCAAGGTTGCGTATGCATAAATTCACTTGCTCACACAATAAGTCATTTTTGTTGAACTCCTAATGACCATATAACGCTCTAACAGCGAGACCTTCACCCCACCATCAACTCGACCGACTGTCACCTAGAACAACGTAGAAGAATTCAGCAAGCCATTTCAAGTTGCGCTACTCGCAAGCTGATCAATCAATCCTCTTGTTGGTCAACTAGAGAGTTTGACCAGGTAGTCACCTCGGGACTCAATCCCCTAAACAATTGCGCAAAAGCTACAGATCTTGCCTGCTGCACTGACTGAGAAAATCGTGCAAACAGGTCGGACAGACACCCAGTGCCCATCCCTATCTGCCTCAGAAAAATGCGCAGTTTTCCCACCCATCCAGCTAGTCAGCCTGTCGGCTGCTCACTAAGAAAAATTGTAGATTTCATTAGCAATCCCTCTATAACCTGCTCAGCTCAGAAACTGCGTAGAGGTGGTCACCAGGCCAGCCTCCTAGCAACTGTGCAGCTTTTCTTGCCAACAACTCCCAACATCCCGCTGCCAGCTCCTGCCAGGAATTTCACAGTTTTTGCTGCCAAGCTCCCTTAGCCCGCTGCTAGCTCCCTCCAGAAATTATGCAGATTTGTCTGCCAAGCTTTCCTGCAGCCCACACTGCTTCCCTTCAAAAATTGCACAAGTCTTTCTTCCAGTCGAGCCAGATCCTGCTTACAGTCACTACTGATCTAGATTACCTGTCTCCACCTCCCAGTGACTTCTATGCAATTTTCACCAGTAGTGCTCGGAGCCCGCATCCCAGCTCGAAACTTGCCTCACGCCATTTCGTAACCTTGTCCTCTCTCCATGTCACCTACATTCGAAAACGATCATTCATCATGGTAGACTAGGAGGTTGATGGATTTGATGTTGTCTCGTCATGAGTGGTTGTAGATATTGGTACATGAATAAGACATGACGAGATGACAGATGGGATGAATAAGGAGAGTACATGCAAAATGACATGTTCGTGAACGGACGAACAAACAATGCACGTGAGGAGATGCGTTCACAAATAAATGACCATGTGAAGATGTGTTTGTAGAATTTTAAAATATAATTTAATAGTCTCTAATTATATATATACAACTAAACCTAAATATTACTTAAAATATAACTATCATAATAATTTCAATCTCAATATTAATAGAAAAAATCTAATTGCAGACAATTTTGATCTATATTGTTTCTGTATTTGGAATTAATCACATAATTTGTTATTTGGTTAATGTTTCAAACCATCTAATATACTTTATCTCCAAAACAAAGATGAAAAATCTTGATCTATTAACATATTTAAATAATCGAGACATCTTCTTCCAAATATAACAGTTCCAACGAGTCAAATAAAATTTAATATTAAATTCAAATATAAACATTACATTATAAAATATTTATTCTTATTCAAAAAAATTATATTATATATTTTAAATAAAATATAAAATTAGTTTTTTTTTTCAATTTATAATTTAAAATTATTTAATAATTATCAATAATAAGTTACTTATTTTAAATTTAAAACTACTTATCATTATTATTTGTTTTTCCCATCCAAGTTAATAATTTATTTTCAATTAATAAAAACAGTTCAAATAATCACTGTCATTTCAAAGCAAAGATAGCTTTTACCTGGTAAATAGATTTTATGCAGCGAAGGTATGATCTACTGCGTTCTACTGTGATCTAAGGTATAATCTACTGCGATCTAGTGCAATCTACTGCCGTCTATTTTATTCTCGCGAGGTGCTATTGCTATATTCGTTTTTTTTCCCATTAAACTATTATTATTGTCGCATTCTACTGCGATCTACTGGGTTCTTCCATTCTACCATGATCTACTGCGATCTATACAGGTTCTAGAATATTGGACATTGTTGTGTAATCTAGCAACCTGGCAAAGCGTTCTACCACGAGATCTGATAACTTTTTACATTTGGGTCTCTATTGATTTCTGTCGCAATCTGCCGCAATCTGATTCTAGTTTTGCATTTGGGTCTCTATTGGGTCGTGATATGCCGCGAGCTTCCGTTCTTATGTTCAGTAATAGTGATCCGAGTTCTTCTGTTCTATCGCGATGTACTGCGATCTATACGAGTTTTAGAATATTGGATATTGTTACATAATCTAGCAACCTGGCAAACCGTTCTGTTATGAGATTTGATAACTTTTTGCATTTGGGTATCTATTGATTTCTACTGCGAGATCTGATAACTTTTTGCATTTGGGTATCTATTGACTTCTGCCGTGATCTTCCGCGATCTGATTCTAGTTTTGCATTTGGGTCTCTATTGGGCCCTAATCTACCCAATAACGAGTCTCAGCACATCTCCTGAGCTCTCTGCTTGGCAATCTGGACTTCATTAAACGACAGAGGAACAACATTGTAAGAAACACTTTGACTCTGATTCCAAATGGATCCTAGCTTTGTGAAGATAGGTGCTGGATCATCTCTATCTACCTCTGGGGGGCAAGCTCCTGCCCATATCGTCAGTGAAGCCCCAACCCCCACTGTCTAGATGGTCCAGGCCTCACTTGATGAGGCTTTGAAGTAATCTGAAAGTGCCATAATCTATTGGTTCAATGGTTTTTGGCCGCAGCTGACAGCTC
>APFE030398908.1:0-18786 GCA_000404065.3 Pinus taeda
AAGATTTCCAATGAGCCATATTGCACCTGATTTGGACCAGTGGAACCCACTCAAAAGTTGCAGCAAAGGGGCGCGACCATTTGCACAGGGGGCGCGGCAGTGAGAGCCAGCTTTGCCAGAATTGACTTTTTTTGTCAAAAAACACTGTTTTGACTATGGTTGACCATTTTTACTTGTAGATGATGGATAAATGTAATATTTTCATGGCACTTTGATAGATTTTATCTCTCTTTACCCTTCTAGAAGCTTCCTTGATGTAAAAGGTGAATAATTAATGCATGAATCAGTTAGCTAAGTAATAGAGGCAAGTTGTTGAGCTGCCTATTATCTAGTGCTTAGTTTGGAATTAGTTCAAACTGCTCCTAGAAGGATGAGCTCGACCCCTAGAGGCAAGGGAAGATGTTAGCTTGCCTATATTATGTGTTTTCTTAGTCATTTTGAGAGGTTGGAAGGTTGGACTCTTGAGGGAGAAAGTGTTCATTGTATATTGTACATCGATCTTTGCAATTTCAAGAGGAAGAAGGCCAGGGTTTTGCAGACATCCTTGTGGATTCTTGTGGATTGTAGTGTTGATGGTGTGTTCTCTACATGTTATTGTAAGTTTGTTTATGTATTCTACATCTCTCTTTTGCTTCTATTTGGACAGATGAAGTGGTAAAGTTTGAATACATGCTTTGACATGCTCAGCTTTTTAGTTTGTTCAAAATTTATGTTTTCTGCTATCTAGAGAGGATTCAAATGGTTGTTTGCCCTCTTTAGCTCCTTCTCTATCATCCCGGATCATCCATCTCAGATTAAGGCATCAGCGCTCACTCCTACCTTGCCCCAAAGATCCCCCTGCAAAAACTGCGCTCAATCCCCGCACCCTGAATTGCACTCCCTCCAATTGCCACCAAAAAACCAAAAATCTTTAAATCAACCCCCCTTATCAATTTACTAGCCTAAAATCTTTATTCCTAATTGGTCAGCTTATCATATTGAAAGATCTACCGAATCTGACCCGAGAGAGCCTTCTCATACCTCGTAGGGCTAGCTACGAGGTGAAATGGTTTGATGTAGCCTTGAGAGTTTGTCTATCTCAGCCTAGGTGAATTCCAAGCGCTAACACCACCATTCAGCCAGAGGCAACCATTTGACCCATTGTGTTTGTTTATCAGATACAAAGCAGTGAAGATATCCTTCCAAACATGTGTTTAATATCTCAGTTTTCCCATCAAATTGAGGATGATAAGATTAGCTATATGAGCTAACTGAGTACCCAGATAAGAAAATAATTTTGTCCAAAATTTTCCAGTGAAAATGGGATCTCTGTCGCTTACAATAATCTTTGGGATTCCATGTAGCTTTTGAATTGTTTCCATAGATGCAGTAGAAACTGTATTGGCTTTAAATGGATGTGATAATGCACAAAAGTGTGCATACTTGGTAAGTCTATCAACTACCACCATTATGACACTCTTTCCTTCAGACTTAATTAAACCTGTGATAAAATCCATTGAAACCTCCTCCCAACGTTGGCTTGGAATGGATAAAGGTTGTAATAGACCTAGGGTCTTAATTGTTTCAACTTTATTTTGTTGGCAAAGCAAACATTCTGCCACAAAATTTTGAATATCCGATTTAAGGCTATCCCAAAAAAATTCCTTCTTAACCCTGTGGTAAGTTTTTGAAAACTGCGAATGCCCTCCTAAGGGAGAAGTGTGCAATTCCATAAGAATCTTTTGTTTGAGTTGTGAATTTTTACATAGGTATAAGCGATCTTTGTACCATAACAAATCAATTTTCCATCTAAATGTATTCGATGTATTGGGATATTGTTGTAATTTTCGAATGAGTGCCCACACTTCTTCGTCATTCTTCCATTCCTCCCTTGCTTCGTTTACCCAATCTGGTTGGATAATAGAAATGGCGCACAAAAATTCTTCCACATCCTCATCGTTTCCTGAGAGTGCATCTGCCACAACATTTTGCTTCCCTTTTTTGTAGATGATTTCAAAGTCATAACCCAACATCTTTATGACCTATTTTTGTTGCTCTTCAAAGGATAATATTTTTTCTAAAAAGTATTCAAGACTATCATGATCCTTTTTTACCTTGAAATGTCTTCCCATTAGGTAGGGTCGCCATTTCTTAAGTGCATGTAGCATTGCCAACATTTCCTTCTCATAAATAGCATTCTGTAAATACTTTCCCTTGATTGGATGACTTTTGAAAGCAATGGGTCTTTCATCTTGCATTAAAACGACACCAATTCCATTTCCTGAAGCATCACATTCCACAATAAAGATTTTTGTGAAGTCTGGCGTAGCTAAGACGGTGCTTGGCACATTGCCTCTTTAATATGTTCGAAGGCCTTTGTTTCATTTGGAGTCCATGAAAATGCATCGTTCTTCAATAATGTTGTTAAAGGTGTTGTTATTCTCCCATAATTCTTAATAAACTTGCGATAATACCCTGTCAACCCGAGAAATCGTCGCAGATGTTTTATGGATGTGGGGCTTTTCCATTCCTTAATGGCTTTAATTTTGCTAGGGTCTACCTTAACATATTCATGAGATACAATATGACCCATATATTCTACCTCTTGTACTCCAAAGAAACATTTGGAGCTTTTTGCATATAATTGTTTCTACTCCAATAGTTTGAGCACCCTGTCAACATATTCAACACGATCCTTCCAAGATTTGCTATAAATTAGTATATCATCAAAAAATACTAACACAAATTTTCTAAGGGTGGGTTTGAAAATGGAATTCATCAAACCTTGAAATGTAGAAGGCGCATTGGTAAGGCCAAAAGGCATGACCAAAAATTCTTAATGACCCTCATGAGTTCTAAATGTTGTTTTCGGAATGTCTTCAGTGTTCATTCTGATTTGATGATATTTTGAACGAAGATCCAACTTGGTGAAGTAAATTGATCCATGCAATTCATCCAATAATTCATCAATGATAGGAATGGGAAATTTATCTTTAATAGTGAGCTTGTTGAGCTCTCTATAATTGGACACATGTGCCATGATCCATCCTTCTTGTGCATCAATACTACAGGAGCAGATAAAGAACTTTGACTAGGTTGAATTATATTAGCCTCTAGCATTTCTGCAACCATATGTTCAATTTCACTTTTTTGGGCATAGGGATATCTATACAGCCTGATGTTTGGAGGAACACTTCCTGGAATCAAATGAATATCATGATCATGATCACAAATAGGTGGGAGACCTTTGGGAGTCTAAAATACCTTGGAATGATTGTCCAAGGCTTTTTTGAGACCTGGATAAATAGATAATTTCGATGTGGGAACCTCTAGCGAACATAATTATGCAATTACACCTCGTTTTTCCTTATTTAGAAGCTTTTTCATACCATTAGAGCTAATTATGTTTCCTGGTTTCCCTGCAATAACACTTAATTCAACTTCCTTTCCTTCCACCGAATATTTCATGAAAATTTCTTGAATATTAAAAACTCTTGTACCCAAGGATTGTAGCCATTGGACTCCTAGTACAACATCAGCACCACCCATTGGAATGGAAAGCATTGGGCTATTAAATACATATTCTCCCATGGATAGCTTGATATTATGGCACTTTCTAGAGAAATTTATGGTTCCTCCACTTGCAGCCATCACTTGACACTCTAGTGTTGGATATAGGAAGCAATTCAATTCCTTTGTTATCTTACAATGAACAAAATTATGGGTAATTCCTGAATCAATCAACACTATTATCTTTTTCTTCTTGATATGCCCTTCTATCTTGATAGTTTGAGTGGTAATTCCAGCCAATGCATTACAAGATATGGTCAAATTCATTTCTTCTTTATCTATGGTTTGTTCCTGGAGTATATCATCTTCTTTTGACATTTCTTGTTCCTTTTCTTCCTCCTCTTCACCATCTATGTAGAATAATTTCTTCTCTACACACTTATGACCTTTAGAATATTTTCTATCACAACTGTAAAAAAGCCCTTTTGCTCTTTTTTCTTCCAATTTTTGTGGTGTCAACCTTGTAAGTTGTGGAAGGCTAAGGGCAACAACACTTCCATCTTTATAGTTGTGAGTGGTAGGCTTCCTGGTTGCCATAATTTTGCTTTCCATTTTTCTTACTAATCTGAATGCCTTCTCCAATGAATCGGGTTCCCAAAGGAAAACCTCATATTGGATATTATCCATTAAAGTTCCTATGAACACATCAACCCTATGCTCCTCTGGAATATCTTTTACCCTTATGTTCAATTTTTGAAAGTCCTCAATGTGCTCCATCATTGAACCCTTTTGTTTGAGATTTATCAATCAAAGGTGTTGTTTTTTGTATCTTCATAATGTGCTATCATTTCTTTCGTAAAAATAACCCAAGTGACAATTTGTTTACGAGAGCAAAGCCATCGATACCATACAAACTGATTTGGTTCCAAATATAAAGTTGCAATACGTACTTTTTGTGTGTTTTGCACATTATGTAGATCGAAAAATTGCTCCATTTGTAGTATCCATGTTTCGGGATCCTTGCCATCAAACTTCCTCATAATGATTTTTGGAACATGGTGGGTCTTCAATCCAACATTAGAGTCTATGAAATCATGATTAACATTTATTTTGTTCTCATCATGAGTTCTCTTTACTACCCTTTCACCATTAGCGACCATTTCTTGTAGCAACTTATTCAAATTTACCTTCAATTCTTCCATCTTATTGTCAATGCCATTCATCTTAGCTTCCATCTTAGCGTCCATTCCATTCATCTTAGCTTCCATACCATTCATATTAGCTTCCACGCCATTCATCTTGGCTTCATTTACCTTTAGTGAGAGTGAAATTTGGTGTACTTGTTCTTGTAATTTTGATAAATCATGTTGCATTGCTTCCTTTTCTTCACGAGTCATGCTAGAGCTTTCAAGTTGCTTACTAGGTGTTTCCATTTTATTTCTTCGGGGCATTAATTAATGCTAATAATTTTTCACTATTCCTTTTGAGTTACTTCAAACTAATTTTTAAAACCAATCTTATGCAAAAATTTAAATAAAATAAAAAACAAAACAAAACAAAACAAAAAAACAAAAAAAACTACACACCTTTTTTTAAGAGCTCAATATTGAATCTATTGTATCTCTGTAACTGCGGATCTTTAATATCTGAAATCTTGTCTTGCGGTATCCATTTCAGTCCTATTTCTAACCCCACGAGTCTAATCAAGATTGGATTCTCCAAGGAAGAGTTATGCCAAATCTCCCACGGTGACATGATTATAGACTAGTTCAGTAGAGCAAAATCGTATGACATTCCTCATGTCACTGTTTCGACCTTAGTACCTGAAAATGATACACAGAAAACTACATGGCGTCCTCTTTTCTGGAACGTCTTACGAAATTTCAATCTGATGCTCAAAACAAAAGCTATGATGATTTTCCCCGAGTCACCTGTTTGGAATGTAATTTAGGAGTCTGCAAAAACCCTAACTTGCTCAGATCATATCTCTGCAAATATAGCGAAACAAACTTTGAAATTCAAACTTGAAGTTCAGAACGATTTTGTCTCAAATGGATTTTTTTGTAGCTTATGAAACATCGCAGAAAAAAAAATTAATCACGATGACTTGTTTGGAGTAGCGAAACCCTAGAATGCAAAGTTCTAATACCAAATGTTATGAAACCAGCTCACAAAAAGATAGAAAATATAGATCAACGCTTTAGAAATAAGCCTCTTCGAGGGGGAAAACTCCTTTACATTACACAAATGAACAATTCTTAGATGATACAAATGACTGAACCTCCCTTCTATATATAGGATTCTAAGGGGTCATAATATAATCAAGACGACATAACAGTAATAACATAAGGGCACAAAAATAACAATAGTGGGTTTTTATGGGGCATACTAATAACAATATGGGGACAATAGGGGCACAATAATAACAATAGAGGATACAATGACAGTAGTAATGGGGGAATCACTAGTATTATATGGGCCTAAAAGAAACCATTGTTGGTATTCCGAAGATAGCCACTACCTCATCAAATTCACCTCTTCAAGAAGGCAACAAAAGTGAATGTGCAAGTTATAAATCTTCCTTTAATCAAGCTTCTTTTGATTATGATAAACATGGTAAATCTTCACCTAAGATTTGGAGAAAATTTACATGTTCCTTTTGTGGTTTGAATAACCATATTATTTCGAGGTGTTGGAAGAGGATAACCATACACAAGAAACTTTCAAAATTAAAGAGGCGGAAATCCAAAGACCCATTAGATAATGGAAACCATGCTGACAAGAAGATGCAAGTATTTTGCACTCATTTCCATAAGCAGGGTCATCTTGTAGAGAAGTGTTGGAATTTGCATCCAACAAGTCATCCACGACATTTGAAGAAGGTGGAGAGAGATTTTGGCAAGAATGGAAAAGAGGATTCCATAATTTATGTGGGTTGGGATGATACACATGATGAAGTGCAGTTGAAAGAAGCACCATTGAAATGGTTTGGAAAGAGATGGTTAGATTTATTAACCAATTAAGCCCTTGCAGTTATTTTGATAATTGATGCAAATCTTGCCTTATTGATGCATTTCCTTGTTACTTGTATGCATTTTTTTCTCCTGAAAGTATGTTGCATATTGCATGAAGCAAGATGTTGGAAAAGTAGAGTTATGTTGACTCACTTAGATGTAGCAAAGATGGAAATTTGCAACTACAATTTTGCATGCATGTTTCATTCTTGAACTTGCATGTTTACGCCAGGAAGGTGTTCGAAAGTGGAGTATGTTGACTCACTTTATTGTAAAAAATTTGGTCATTTCAACTCTTTAAGTACTCGTACATACCAATGGTATTCTTGTACTTATGATTGTACTTGTGAGAGAGTTGAGAATTGTTATACATGCATGAGAGTTTGTGTGTGTGAACAGTGGAATTTTTAATAGTTTCATTGTGCTTGAACATGCATGAGTGATTGACTTGTGTTGGTTGATTGCTTTGTTAACATGCATGTTGTCAACTTGAGAATGTTGATCATTTGCACATGCATGAGTGTCGTCTTGTGTGGTCGATTGATTGTTACATGTATGTTATATTGACTTGGAAGAGTTGATTTGTCTCCAAAGATGAAAGGGAGATGTGACGAATTGTTTCATGAGAATGTGGAATTCTTGTTGTAAATTGTCAAGTTGTTGGACATGTTTTTGCTTGACTTGAAACTCAGTTGTTTGAAGAAGCATGTTTTTTCAACTTGTATTTAGTCAATTGTTTATACACCAAGATGTAAAAGTACATGGCGATATTCACATGATGTGACATTTGTTGCTTTGAAGAAGCAAAGGGAAAAGGTCGTCAAGTTATATCCTTGCATGAGTGTTTTTCAAGGTTAATGTTGTTTCTTGTGACAAGATGTCGCAGTATTTTGGAAGGTCCACGCTTGAGAAAGAGGCTCATGATTAGCCTTCATTCTCAAATCATGACATGAACAACATGTTAATACTAGAGGATGACAGAATCAAGAAGCGAAAGTGGAAAAAAAATGCCAATTTTTTTTTGCAACCATTGTAGACCACTTGACGTGTTGACGCCAAGAAGCAAAAGAGATGGCAAATGCATTCTTCCAGATGTGGAATTTAGAACCGTGGAGGTAAAAGAATGGTCTTTATTTTCTTTTTATTACTGATATTGGAACTCATTGTTGTAGTTCACTCATATGGGCTTAACTTGAAAAGTGGTTTCCAAGGAGAAGCTTGCATCGAATGCATGTGTTGCAAAGGAGGAACATGATTCTCACTGGGAAGGCCATTATTCAGCTTTTCAAGAACTGAGGGATCGCTTTGGTACAACAAGGTGTTTAATCAGCGAGCATCCTGGAAGTGTTGGACTGGGTTAGCAGCAAGAGGAGAACATTGGTTGAAGTAGCAAGTCATTTGCAAGGCAAGGCATGTTAGTGAACCCAAGTGGTTGTCATGGAGATTTCTTCAAGTAGAATCAATTGATAGAACTTGGGAAGGACAAGAGTACTCATCTCTCATCATATAACCATCTTTTGTGGGTCCAAAAGCTTGTCAGTGGGAAGGAGTGATCAGAATCTGGATTAGGGGCAAAATTTTGCTCAAAAATAAAAGTGCTTAGAATTACTCAAAACTTGAACGATCGAATTCGTCTTAAAGATACGATCCCAACACAACTTGTTTCACTCAAAACAGAGTTCGTATGAGAAAGATAGAGCCTACAGTATGTTTTGTCAAATAAGCAAATTTTGGGTACAAGATTACTAGGATGTTGACTAGGGATCCGTATAGCCCAGTCAGCAACAATAATATTCCAAGGAATATTCCCAAAATATTTCCATAAGTGGCTCAATCAAGATTTGACAAATGTCGGCATATTATTGGTCTAGAGAATTTTGGGTGAACCAATGAAAGGCTGACATGTGGCAAGCTCGGAGGCCGCCACGTGCCCTCTCAAAGGTCATGTAAAATGTTTGGTAGGTCAGGGAATCAAACTCGCGACCTTGCCCACTCAAGCACCATGCCTTACCACTATACCACAACGTATTACTTAACAAATATGGGGCACGATTTCTATTTGAATTGATGGTACGTGGTGGTTGTAGAAAGAGAGGGCCAACCCTCTCCACATATGACCATAACCCATAACTGGAGGCCAGCGCTAAGTGGAGTTTAATGTTAATTAATCCATGATTAACCTTTAATTAATTTCATATTAGGTTGGAGGTAGTTTTGGCAGGTCCGACAAATCTGGCACTACAAATTTGGTGGGGTTAACTGGAGTTTCTTTAGATTTGGTGGAGTTTTCCTAGGGAAAACTGAAGAGACCATAACTTCTTCAATTTTAGACCAAATTTGGCTCAAAAAGAGTCATTCATAGATGAATTGGATTCTAGGAACATAATGGAATAGGTTTCAGAGCCAGAAAGTGCTTTTGTACGTGATTTTTCTGTGTTGAAGTTTAAGGAAACTTCGGGCCACCAGGAGAGGAGGTCAAGCCTAGATTAGCTGAAGTCCAATTACAGAGCTTGGAAAGTCATTTTTGGGATTTTTGGGTCTTCTGAATCCAATGGAGCAGGTTGAAAAACCATTGGAGCAATACAAGTGCATGTAATCAGATAATATACCATTAATCCAAAGAGGGCATAGCCATTAAAGCAGGTCCAAGGAGGGGTGAACTCCTTTATCAGCTTTGTGTTATGAGTTTGTTGTGTTTTATTTCTGTACAATTTACTTCTTGTATATGTGTTTCAAATAGATAATTAATCTCATAAATTTCTCACAAGACACTCAATACTTGACACATAATCCTTCACATTTTGGTTAATTTGAGACAATCCTAAACACATTTGTTTTTAATACTGATGAGGGAGCTTGCATAGCATCAACAAGTTTCCCCAACATTCAGATCATATATCATCTCCCTTTAAACTTTATCAGTCCACCTTCCGTAATGGAGTAGTATTTACTCAATGTCCCTTAAGGTTCTTGTTTTAATATTTCCTTAATTTATGATATTAATCATCTTCTTGTTACAACTCTTTGGTATTTTCTTGAATGTTGAATTCACAAGAACTCACAACAACTATATGTGGCAGTTGAAGTCTCTTGTTGAGTGCATCAATTACCATGCTCTCCTTCCCCTTGATGTATTTGATTTCGAAGTCGAATTCACTTATTAGTTCCAATCATCTTTCCTACCTATCATTCAACTTTGGTTGGTCAAATAGATACTTCAACCCTCCATGGTATGTCATCAAAATAAATTTCCTTCCCAAAAGGAAATGAATCCACATATTTAATGCATGAATGATTATTTCTAATTCTAAATCATGGGTAACATAGTTTTGTTCATGTTCATTTAACTTCTAGGACTCACAACAGACCACTTGGCCTTCCTACATCAAGACTCCACTAAGTGCTTCCTTGCAGGCATATGTGCATACCATAAACTCCTTGTCTAGGTCAACAATCCTTAGTATTGGTGCATGAGTGAGTGTTACAGTTTTTTAAAGCTTGAAACACTTTAAGTTGTCCACTGAAAATTAACCCATTTTCTTTGCAATGTCATGATTGGAAAACCAATCTCAGAAAAGTCTCTGATAAACCTCCAATAGTAACCATCTAAACCCATAAAATATCTTACTTCAAACACATTCTAAGGAGCATGCCACTCCATGATTGCTTTAATATTTTCTAGGTCAACTGGGACGCCTTCCTTTGATACTATATGCCTCAAGTCTTCAATATGGGATTGAAAGAACTCACATTTGCTAAGTCTTGCATGGATATTATGCTC
This sequence comes from Pinus taeda, assembly GCA_000404065.3. NCBI lineage: Eukaryota > Viridiplantae > Streptophyta > Pinopsida > Pinales > Pinaceae > Pinus > Pinus taeda. The sequence continues at coordinate 10,285 of APFE030398908.1, forward strand.
TCTTTGTAATTGTAGCATCATTGTTAGGTGTTTCTCATGCTCTTCCTTGTTCTTAAAATACACCAGGATGTCACCAATGAAGATTAGCAATAACTTATCCAAATAATTGCTCAAAGCATTATTCATCAAACACATGAAAGTAATGGGAGAATTTGTAAGCCCTAATGGTACAACCACAAATTCATAGTGCCCATACCTAGTTCGAAATGTTGATTTATGTATATATTCCCACTTAATGCGTACTTGATGGTACCCTAATCTCAAATCAATCTTTGAGAATATTGTTGCTTGACGTAATTGATTAAACAAGTCATCTATATTTGGAAATGGATATCAATTTTTCATGGTGGATTTGTTAATATTCATGTAGTCAATATGCAGTCTGGCATGTTTTCCTTTTCATAAATAACACTGGTGCTCCACAAGGTGACACACTTAGCCTAATATAACCCTTGTCTAGCATTTACTTGAGCTATAGCTTCAACTCTATCAATTTTGGAGTGGTCATTTGATAATAGGATTTAGATACTAGAATTGTTACATGGCAAATGCATGAAGATGGGTTTGGGCCAAATGTGGTGATGAAATTTCAAGTTTTTCCTCTTTTATTGAATTAAAGCCCTCAAAATTCATATGAGCATTGTGAATTTTGATTTAGAGTAAAAATATAATATGTGGAGAATTATGTTGTTGTCCTAATGATATTTTTTGCAAAAATAATTAGTATCGTATAATATCTCAATTTTTCATTAAATGCAATACTTTCCATTGCAAATTTCTGCATATCTTAAGAGGTACATGTGCGTTCATATAGCATAACTTAGTCTAAAATGTGCAATATATATATATATATAAGCATGATCTACATAGAAAAATAATTTTTTCATATTAAAAATTTATTTTTTGTGCAAAAATATATATTTTATTATTTTTTGAAGTTGGAGAAGTAATATTTCAATTGCATTTTGGAGACACGTGTTCGTGTAATATTTTTTCAACTCTTTAAATAAATTGAAAAAACAAAAGTACCCTTTTGAATAGAAATCATAAACGAAGATGGTAGTATTTTTTGAAAAAAAATTGTGTATATTTTATGTTATTAATTTTTTATTCAACTCCTTTGAAACTGTCCAAAAATATTTCAAGTATTATGTTTTTAAAAAATTAGATAAAAAATATCATATGAATTCAAATATTTTAAACTCATATGCCATCTGATATAGGATTCCTTCCTGAATCCAACCTTATCAACTCTGCCACTTAAAGACAAATTATGCCTGGAGCCCGCTAAGGTACAACATGGTGTTGTAAAGAAATTTGCAGAATAGGAGCTTAAACACTGTTTTTTAGACCCTCAATAGCTCGATCGAGCTCTTAAAATGCTTGATTGAGTGTTTGAAATAAAATTACAAATAGCTCAATCGAGGGTTTAAGGAACCCTCGATATAGTGCTTAACATGGTTAAATAGAGGCTTGATCGAGCTATCATAATTATCTAGAAAAATACAAACTCTCTCGATACTTTTCTTTAAGCGAATTATTAAATTTATATATTCCACAAAAATATTTTTTATAAATATTTTAATAGATTCCAAACTCTAATTTTCCTTAATTATAAATCCAAATTTTATTTTATTTTACCAAAAGAGTAATTATAATAATACGTAGATAGCTTTATACCCTCAATAGCTCGCTCGAGCGCTTAAAACGATTGATTAAGTGTTTGAAATAAAATTACAAATAGCTCAATCGAGGGTTTAAGAAACCCTCGATATAGTGCTTAACATGGTTAAATAGAGGCTTGATCGAGCTATCATAATTATCTAGAAAAATACAAACTCTCTCGATACTTTTCTTTAAGCGAATTATTAAATTTATATATTCCACAAAAATATTTTTTATAAATATTTTAATAGGTTCCAGACTCTAATTTTCCTTAATTATAAATCCAAATTTTATTTTATTTTACCAAAAAAATAATTATAATAATATGTAGATAACTTTATATAAAATATTTTAACTTTCCTTTTTCAATTTTGAAATTCTTGTCGCACCAGAGAGGGAGACTGCGCAAACGGGGGGTCCGCATGGTCACCCTGAAGCTCATATAAGAGACGACTCTTCCTCCAGTGAATTCCCTTCAATTAACATGGATATAGAGGAGGGTCTTGCTCAGGGCCCATCCCTCTCCCCAGACCATGTCATTCAGACTACCTCCTTCGAATCAATTGCATAACAACTCAGGAGTATTCAAGCAAACATGGACACCCTGCGTGACCACCTGTATGAGGATCGTACTAAAATGGTGGCATACCTAAATGATGTCAAATTCAGTTAGTCAAAAATATTGGAACAATTAGACAATGTTTGTAGAAGCCAACGAGGCACAAATGAAAGTTTGCAAGAAGCAGAGGCCCACCTGGAGCACATCGAATTTCACATGCATGAGCGACAAGGTCCTCTTGTTGGTCTTCCACTGCATCCTCCTCATCTTCCACCTTGAAATGAATTTTAGAGGTTGTTTTCTCATTTTTTGTTTTTTTGCTTATCTGGCTTTGCATCCCTCTAGAAATAAATGGTGAATTGTTTTCTCATATCCCAACTCTCCTCGCCAATAAATCTGGGCAAAGTGAGGCAGGAAGAGCTGATGAAAATACAAATCTATGTAATGTTTTTTCATGATAATATAATTTCATAACCTTTAATCGACAAAAAAAATTGAAATTTAATTAATAGAAAGTTGTTGCTTTCTTCTTTGGAAACACCAAAAAAAAAAAAAAATGAAATTCTTAAAACTGATAATCTGTTTATTGTTTTGATTTTAAATATAACATATTTTTATACTTAATCATTTTATTAAAACAATTGCGTAGAAATTTTTAATAAAAATAAATCAAATTATAATTAAAAAAACAACAAACTAAACTAAACTATTTCTCACTAACATTTGTGAATTCGTCGCCATCCAGTCCACTTGAAATATGTTCAACTAAACACTAATTATAAAGATTCTATAGCATATTACTCATTAATCACTAAAAAAACATCATGTATTATATTTTTTCAAACCATTACTTTAAATTTCTGTAAATTTTATAATATTATTATTTTAAAATTATTTGTTTACGCACATTTAAATCTAGATTACTCGTATTGAAATTAGTCAAACAATGTTTTAAAATTTATGATTTCCTTATGTTTTAATTATTTTAGAAATATATATTGCAAACATGAGTCAAGAGTAAAAATCTCTATATATACTTCGCACTTGTATGAGTACAATCACATTTTACAGGTTGAGAGGGATTTATACTGCAAATACCATTACAACTATATTAATTTTGACTTACAACTATTACAACTATGTTCATTATTACTGCGCTCATTTCTTTCCCGTAGCAAGTGGATATTACTGCATCATATATATATATATATAGTAGTGTCAAATTCACATTTTTTTAGTTACACTTATTTTAAAAAATATAATATTTATTAAAATCAAAATGATAAATTTTCTAATGTTTAATCATTTCTTATTTCAATTATATTTATAATCAAATTATTATTTAAATTATAACATTGAAAATTTAAATCATATTAAAAACTAATTTTTAAGTTACCAAATTATAAATATAAGAATATTACAATTTCACTTACAAATGTGATAAAATATTTCTTCAAATCTATACACCAAAACACTAGACCTATAATGAGAAATTAATCCACACCATTGTTAATTACTTATTCAAATGTAATTAGTAATTAAATTTGTTTTTTTTTTTTTAATTAGCAAATACTTACAATTTTAAAATTTGCATATCATTATTGATATTTACATCAACTTCAATATTTATGGCTTTAAGGTTATATCGAGCTCTTAACCTGGGGTTACATGGGAGCTCGATCGAGAGTTCATTTTAATGCTTGATTGAGCTGCTTTTTTAGCGCTCGAGGAGCTCGATTGAGTGCTTAAAAAAGGCTTGATTTAGTGCTTAAAATGCTCGATCGAGCACTTAAAATGCTCCATCGAGCCATCTTTTTTTCACCTAAAAGCGCACTCTTGCCAAAAAGTGTAACCCAACTTCATGCTTTTACCCTACATGCATCAATTTAATTGAGAAATCAACTTCCCTGTGTGGTGGCAATATAAGTATTTCCTCAAGAAACACACCTTAAAAAAAAAATTAGATTGGGTGCTCCTTCACACCATTGTTGTTGCCTTCAAGTTCACTGGTTATTTGGACAATTAATAATTTACAGCCTTTCCTACAACATCACTTTAATTGTAAGGTTGTTACCAACCTAACAAATATTGGTTTGAACTTCCACTACAACACTATATTTTCACCACTCCCATTGAGGCATTCAATCGAATTACCATAACAATTGACTTTTGTCATGTGCTTGGCCAACCATTACATCCCAATATGAACGCCCTAAGCACCCAGGCATAAAAATTTTAAATCCATTATACTGGACATATTATTTAGTATGAATGGGCATGGTTTTACCACATGCTCCACTCGTCTTTTTGTCCCCGTGGCCTGTTGAACTTGCCAGGAATCATTGTGTGTCGTTCTTGGTAATGCAAACCTTTCAACCACTCATGGACTTATATAACTAAAGATGAGCTGAGTCATTAATCATAACTTCCATTTCAATGATTGATGCCCAATGATCCACATGTTTGTTGTCCATTGTTGCATATATGTGCGATATGGTTTGGGCCATATCATCTATAGTTTCAACTTCCTATACATTGTATGCTCTTGGAACACCTTGCTTCCATTGAAGGAAGTCACTATGTTTGTTGTTCTCCCCACACATCCAACATTACATAGGTCCAGTTTTGAACCTCCCAGTCTCAACTCCAGTGAACTTTGTATATTGATCCTTTCTTGTGTAGAAATTACGATGTAGATTTGTAGTTTCTCATGAAATTTTAATCAAAATCACAAGACACAAACCTACTCTAATACTATGAGTAAATAAATTCACAATCTGGAACAAAAAAATTTAGACATGCAATAAAAAATCACACACATGCAACAAGTATTCTTCCCAAGGAAAGAAAATTGCTAAAAACCCCAATCTCTGCTTGCATTAAATTAGAAGAATAGAGGTGTATTACAATTTCTTTTCTCAACTAAGCACAACATGCAAGTGCATAACCTATCTCTCTACTCACTAAAAGGCTCTGACCCAAACTTAGTCAAAAAATTCCTTTGCTTGAGCTCCTATTTCCTTGTGTTGTTCCTTGAGGAATTAGGCCACTATTATTTCGGAAATTCCTTAAATTGATTTTGCAATTTCTTTAGGTTGATCATTTGACTGCATGCAACACATGTACACTCAAGACTAGTCTATAATTGATGTTACACTACCTTGGAATCTCCACCAAGCCCGGGGAACTCGAATTATCGACATGCAATAGCTATTTTGGGTTGATTGATTAGTTAACTAGATGGTCGTTGAATTTGACTGAAGTGCCACTGCTTCACTAACCTTTCACTATTTCCTCCAAAAGTTGGAACTAGATTAATTGAAAACAACCTAAGATAATTGACCTTGATTACTACAAATTAGCAATCACACATGCTGAAATGAACTCTAACTCCTCCACCTCAAATTTACTAAGTAAACTGGGTGACACAAGCCATGTCACACAAGTTAACATCATCCAAGTTGTCTGTTGATGTGGAAATTCATTTTTTCTCAATTTAATCAAGGAAAATCAAATTAAGAATTTCTTGTTGCATTTTTCAACAACTTGCAATGATAGTCTTTTGCTACTACTCTCATTTGGCATGGTTAAATGATCTATTGGTTCCTCCTACTAGTGTCGATCCTTTCCCAGGCTTTCCTCTCTCTTTCCAATCTATCTTGAATTCAAAATTATGCTTTTCTTGCTCATACTAATGCTTAAATTTCTTGATGGTCTCCTCCAATATTGTTGGCTTAGTGAACTCGATTAAGTCTCAAAACTACTATGGTATCCCACTAATATAATGTTGAATCCTTTCGTTCTCCTCTTTTATGTAAGGCACATATCTTAGTAATTCCAAAAATTATGATGTATACTCTAAATGAGTCAGCTACCCGAGTTTAAGCTCGCATAACTCTTTTGTCTTTTTATCATAATATTTCTCATATAGTTACTTCCTTTTGAAGTATCTTTCAAACCTTTCCTAACATAAATCCTTCTCTCTAATACCCTTCACATTCCTTAAATATTCCCATCAAATATCTTCATTTCCCCTTAAGTTGAATATGCTTACCCTAACCTTCATATTTTCAGAGGAATCCGAAGTACTTTTTTGGTCCTACCAACTATTCTTCCGCTTCATCAGCCATTTTCACCCCTCCATCAAATGTAGGGGGGCTTTGCCTTCACGAATTATTTTGGTAGATATTCCTTCCCCTTCCTCCTTCACTGGTATTTCTTCCTCATTTCTGCACTAGATATTTTCTCATAGATATATGTCCTTTCTAGAGTAATTAGGGGAATTCATCCCCTCATTGTGTCCTCACTTCACTGCTTGTGCATTTTCCTAGATACACTACCTTTTGCACCAACAATATTCAATTCCTTTCTTCTACATCCCGATGAGATTTGTTTTAATTTGTGACTGGTTCATAGCTCTTATTTCTTTTACCTTAATAGATTTGATAGGATATGTAGTATAGTTGCATTCACTTCTGCCTGACTTTCCTGCACCTTGAGAATATTTTCATTGTCAACCTTGCAACTCCTTGTTTTAGTAAGACTTGTAAGAGTATCCATCCAATCGGGGGAACCTTCTTCTCTTCCTTTTCTCCATTGATTCATCTTCATGTCCATGTTTGGACCTATTGGTGCTATATTTCACCATTCTGTTGCTCATCCCTTTGCTCTTTTGAAGTTCCTTGATGTCTTCTTATTTGTTGTTACACACACAAAAATAGGAGACACATTAGAGAAATTTTGAGGTCTAAAATGGGTCTCCTAAGGAATATTATAAAATAATAGTGGAAATAATCAAATGAGATTAGATTACATCATCAAATTTTGGAGGGAAAAAATAAAAAACTACTTTTTCAACTCGTATTTTCAACTTATCTCCCTATGGTTTTACTCAAATTTCGAGTGGAGCACTCATTGTATGTAAAATTTAGTTCCCCATCCAAGGAGTACCCATGATGAATACTTTTGATGGACCCTGCTACACAAAAAATGACAAATACATGAAAAAACGTGATTTGAAAGAACTTCTTGTATGTGGAATTTAATTCCCTATCCAAGGAGTACCCATGTTGCATATTTTTTATGGACTCTGCTAAATGAAAAATGAGAAATACGTGAAAAACATGATTGCAGTTGTGTTTTTCATGTAATTATCACTTTTCATGTAGCAGGGTTCATAAAAAATATGCAACATTGGTACTCCTTGGATGGGGAATTAAATTCCACATCCAACGAGTTCTCTTGCTTAAAATTTGAGTAAAATCGTAAGGAGATAAGTTGAAAATATAAGTTGAAAAGGCAAATATTTTTATTTATTTAATTTTTATTTATTATTATTATTTTATTTTTTTAATACGACAAAAATGGTAAATCATCCCCCATGGTTGATGTTGTAGCTCCCATAGACAATATCGGATTGCTTACAGTACCAGTACCTGGGCATGTCTAGATTTGGAGTGTCTCAAATGATTCTTAGTAAAAGGGAGCCCTCACATATAGTTTATATATATAAGAAAATAGGCTGGTTCATTCATCTAAAGGAGTAAGACATGGATTTCGGATATTTCTTCACATGTACAAATCGCAAAAATATATGCATGAAAAAATGGAGGCCGAGTGGTTCAAGGACTTATATTTTAATAAGCTTTCGTAGATAAAATGAGAGAGGATAAGGAGAAAGAGCAACTCATCACATAGAGCTCAAAGCATCAAGAATTCTACACTTAACACATTGAGCTTGAGGCATTAAGAATTTCTATACTTATTTGAGTTATAGGTAGATGTGATGGATAAGAGAGGAATTGAATGTTATTATTCATGTAGCACAGATTTAAAGATATAATTTCAATCTTCCATACAAGAACATGCATTAAAAATGTTGATAAAAATGAATCTGTGAGAAATTTACAGGCACATGCATTAACATATCGATACAAATGAATCTGTGAGGAAGCTTGAAATATTTACAGAAGAAACATGAACATAATGGGTTTTAACAGATGGATAACATATTGTAATACTTGAAGGAAGAATCACCACCATTTCTTCATATTCTAAAAGATCTGTATTACGAAGTTATATAGTTTGAAAATAACATGTAGAGTTTTCTTTAGGATTTTTGGACCCTCGTTAAGTCTTTATTCCTCTTATTTATCAGCAAAGGTGTAGTGTTTAACATTCATTAAATCAAAATATCTTAGGCCGAGTCTCAGTTTTCAAGTTGACTAGTTGTCTTGGCCAGGGATGTCTTCATGGCCCAAAAAAATTACAAAATTAAT
>APFE030398917.1:0-45983 GCA_000404065.3 Pinus taeda
AAGCTGAGCGACTGGCTCAAGATGCAGAGAAAGTTGTAGGACCACCTACAGCCCAACGCAGGCAGAGGCAGTCACCTGATCGGTACACTGGATACATGGCTCTTATCAGCAAGTGTGTTTTGACTGAGCCATCCTTTTTCGAGGAAGTTGTGGAGGATCCCGCATGGGTAGACGCCATGGTGGAAGAGTATGATTCTATTGTCAGAAACAGTTAATGGGAGATTGTTCCTAGACCGGAAGGGAAATCAGTGGTGGGTTCGAGATGGATCTAGAAAGTTAAGCAAGCAGCTGACGGGAGTGTGGAGAAGTACAAGGCAAGATTTGTTGCCCGAGGCTTTTCACAGATTGAGGGGATCGATTATGAGGAGACCTTTGCACCTATCGCAAGGTATTCTTCCATACAGACGATTCTTTCTCTCTCAGCACAGATGGGATGGCACATTCATCAGATGGATGTGAAGACTGTCCTCAACGGAGTCATTGAGGAGGAGGTGTACATTGAGCAACCCGAAGGTTTTGAAGTCTTCAGCAGCGAGTCACATGTGTGCAGGCTCAAGAGAGCGCTGTATGGGTTGAAGCAAGCACCACGTGCTTGGTACACACGAATAGACAGCTATTTCACAGGACTTTGATTCTCCAAGAGCGAGGCGGATCCTAACCTATACCAGATTGTGGTGGAGGGTAAGTTGCTTATCATTGTACTGTATGTTGATGATTTGATTCTAACGGGTGATGAGCTGTTGATACTGTCATGCAAAAAGGATCTTGCTACAGAGTTTGAGATGAAGGACTTGGGCCTCCTTCACTATTTCCTAGGATTGGAAATATGGCAGCGCAGTGGTGGACTGTTTGTTTCTTAGGGCAAGTATGCTCGAGAGATATTGGAGAAGTTCAACATGCATGGTTGCAAGCCTGTTGATACTCCTCTTCCTGGAGGTTGGAGGAAGGAGGATGCCACTTCGAGAGAAGAAGTGGATGCCACTGTTTATCGACAGTTGGTGGGGTCGCTGATGTATTTGGTCAATACACGAACTGATATATGCTATGCAGTTAACCAGCTTTCACAAGCTATGGTTAAGCCTACCAAGCTCTTCTGGAAGGCGGGCAAGCATGTATTGCGCTACTTGAGAGGCACATCGGGATATGGTTTGTGGTACAGACAGGAGGATGAGGTGAAGCTATGTGGCTTCATGGATGCAGATTGGGTAGGGAGCCCATGGACAGAAAGAGCACATCAGGAGGGGTCTTCAGTATTGGATCAACAGCAGTTTCTTGGTACAGCAGGAAACAGAGATCCGTGGCACTCAGTTCAGCGGAGGCCGAGTATATGGCAGCAAGTTTGGCTGCATGCGAGGCTATATGGATGAGAAAGATCCTAGTTGGTTTGTTCGGTTCTCATTTGGATCCTACTGTGATTTACTGTGATAACCAGAGTTGCATTAAACTCTCGGCTAATCCTGTATTTCATGATAGATCTAAACATATTGACATTAGGTACCATCATATCAGAGATTGTGTGCAGCGGAGGATCATGTTACTTTCGTACATTCCAACGGAGGATCAGGATGCTGATATTTTGACGAAGGCTCTCACCAGGAGCAAATTCGAGTACCACCGAGGCAGGATAGGGGTTGCTGATAATCCATATCTTGTCGAGAGGGAGTGTTGAGATTGCAACAAGATGATGGAGCTTAGTGAAAAGAGTCGCCTTCACTAAGTGGGCCCGCAGGCTATTTTTGGCGCAAGTCTATTTTTAGACTATGTCTATTTTTAGACATATGGATCATGTCTATGGATTGCAGGTTGTTGTTATGGATGATTGATCAAGTTGGGAAAAATATATGGACTTCTATTTTTTGATGAAAGTGTGAGTGATCACAGTGTGAGTGATCAAGTCTATTTTTAGACTGGCTGTCAAAAATAGAAAAGTCAAATATTATTATCTCACAATAATATTTGGACTATAAACTTAATCTTATTTTCTTGGAGCACTTCAGTTCGAGCTACGGATGTGGCACATGCAATTGCATGAAGGAAATACGTGGTTCTTATGGGTTAGTTGAATATTTGCATGCATGACTTCAGTTAAAACTCAAGTGAGTTGAGTTTAGTGGACTGGAGGTGCAGTTGATGGAGTTGTGTTCAGTTTAGCTTTGTTAAACTGGTTGTATTTAGTCTAACTGGCGAATAGACTAGAGATGAGTTGGGTGAATTAGTTATTAATTAATTCACAAGTTATTAACTCATAATACAACTAATGAATACATCAGTTAACTCAGTTGCATGTCAGTGCATGTTCAGTTCAACAGGGACAGGTGGTAGAGAATCAGATTGCTATCAGTTGTGACTATAGTTGTGCACCAGATCTTGCACAATCAAGGGATTGAGTATGCCAATGAGTTTGCCCACGTATTTGCCCACATTTTAGCTTATGCTCACGTCCACAAAGCGTGAGTGACTATTTTGCAGGTGAAAAACGAGTTTGGTGTGCCATTCTCATCAGTTCTTGAGCAGGTATTGAGCAGTGGAGGCAGGCAAGCAGTGGAAGAGATTTGGAGATCAGATCTGAACTGTATTGTGTGTAACAGAGGTGGAGATACTTGTGAGAAGTATTATGCTGTGTAATGTTACATGACTCAATCATTAATATACGGATAGTTGGGGTTTTTAGCGAGATGCTTTCCCCGAGATACATACTGTGTTAATGTGTGAATGCTCTTGATGTTTTATTGTTATTGATGCTGCTATATTGATGATCAACGTAGAGGACCTTATGTATTGTGTATGTTTTCTGCAATAGTACATGATCAGGATAATCTCCATTGAATATGTGTTAAATTATTCAAAATTTCTACACAAAGATGCATGGAAAAATCTTGAGACAACAGCAAAGTTGGGGATCTTTGTGGAGTACTTTGATACACCCCACAACTATCAGGTGTACATGCTGACTAGTCAGATGGCAGTGGTTTGTAGGGATATGAAGTTCGATGAGGAGAAGGCCATCCGAGTATCCCTTGAGAGGGAGCTTGAGCTACATGCGGATGAGGATATTTTAGCTCCTAAGGTTGAGAGGCCTCAGAGTGATGTGGAGTATCCACATGCAGAGGTTCAGAGAGTGGAGACATCCACTCAGGCAGAGTCTTCCAAAGAGGGAAGAAAGCGCACTAAAGAGGTTAACATATTGTTGGATGATGCACGGGAGAATGTGGGAGCACCCTCTTCTCAATGCAGACAGAGGAGGTCCCCAAAGAGGTACAATGGATACATGGAACTTATGGGTGCATGTGTTGTGACAAAGTCATCTTCCTTTCAACAAGTAGTGCAGTAGCCGGTTCCCGTTGATGTGATGGTGGAGGAGTATGACTCCATAGTTCGAAATAGTGTTTGGGATGTGATCCCGAGACCAGAGGACAAGCCAATTGTGAGATCCTGTTGGCTTTACAAGGTAAAGCAAGCTGCAGATGGTAGTTTGGAGAAGCATAAGGCCATATTTGTGGCCCGTGGCTTTTCACAAGTAGAGGGGATTAACTATGATAAGACCTTTGCTCTTGTTGCAAGGTACTCATCACTCAGATCTATTTTGGCACTATTAGCACAGATGGGTTGTAAGATCCATTAGATGGATGTGAAGATTTCCTTCCTTAATGGCATGATTGAGGAAGAGGTGTACATAGAGAAACCCAAATATTTTGAACCTTGGACTGTGAGTTGCATGTGTTCCGACTCGAGAGAGCGTTGTACAGGCTGAAGCAAGCACCCCATGCTTGGTACACCAGGATAGATAGCTACACCACTGAGTTGGGATTCATGAAGAGTGAAGTGAATACGAACTTATATCACATAGTGGTGGAAGGTAAGTTGTTGACCACTGTACTTTATGTAGATTATCTCATACTAATAGGTGATGAGAACCTCATCAAATCTTGCAAGGAGGACCTTGCAAGAGAGTTTGAAATGAAGGACATGGGGCTCATGCCTTACTTTCTTAGCATGGAGGTATGGCAGGGAGATGGGGAGATTTTTGTATCTTGGGGAAAGTATGCCAACGAGATACTCAAGGGATTCTGCATGGAGAGCAGTAAACCCATGGAGACTCATATAGCTTGTAATTGGAGGAAGGAGGATGCTACTTCAAGATAAGTAGTGGAAGCTACTGTTTACAGATAGCTTATGGGTTCACTCATGTACTTGGTGAACACATGACCAAATATGTTCTATGCAGTTAACCAGCTTAGTCAAGCGATGGTTAGGCCTACCAAGTTGTATTGAAAGGCGGAAAATCATGTATTGAGATACCTCAGAGGCACGACTCAGTTTGGGTTATGGTACAAATGGATAGGGGGAGTGAAGCTTCAAGGCTTCATTGATGTAGATTGGGCAAGGAGTCTATCTGACAGGAAGAGAAAATCAGGAGGGATCTTTAGTATTGGGTCAGCGGTAGTTTCTTGGTACAATAAGAAACAAATATCGATTGCACTCAACTCGGCAGAGGTAGAGTACATGGCTACAAGCCAGGCAGCATGTGAGGTTATCTGGATGAGGAATATCTTGGTTGGTTTGTTGGTTAGCAGATGGATCTGACAGTGATTTATTGTGATAATAAGAGTTGTATCAAACTCTTTGAAAATCCAATCTTTCATGATCGGTCCAAGAATATTGATATTCGGTATCATCATCTCAAAGATTGTGTATTGAGGTAGATCATGTTGTTAGATTACATTCCCACGGAGGAGCAAGATGTTGACATCTTGACAAAGGCATTGTCAAGATGTAAATCCAAGTTTCACAGAGACAGGATCGGGCTAGTTGAAAATCCCTTTCTTGTTGAGAGGGAGTGTTGAGAAATGGAAACAAGAAATTCCAATTTAATCTGTCCTTGAATTAAACTGTAAATTAAATTTGAATTCTATTCTCGTAGCAACTTAAAATAGTTAAATTAAGCTATTAAGCTTACTTAACTTAGGAAATTCAAGTTGGAAGTCTTTATGTCGTCATGTGTATGTTCTCCCTACTTTGTAAGAGTCTAGTGTGAGTTAATTGTGAGTTGTAAAATAGAAGAATCAGTTTCATGAGTCAGTTCAGTTAAATTAGTTCTCAAACTAACTGAGATAACTAATAGTGAGTTAACAATCAGTGGTGTCACTAATAAACTCCACCCGTGCTACTCTAGTTAACTAAATATTTACTCATCATAAACTCATGCATGCTGATTCTAAGAAAGACCCAGCTGAGACTAGAGTGTAGGGACAGTGTACTATTAATTTATATTTTTTGAGCTGCATTGATAGTGCATGCATTCAGGAACTGATCCTTGAGGGATTGTGTTATTTTTAGAGGCTTTATTTCCTTTAAATACAAGCTATCCTTCATAGGAATTACACATTGGAGTAGAGACTTGGAGAGCTTATGAAGAGGCTAAGCTTTGGCCTTGAAATTTCTTATGAGTTGGAGATTGAATTTTCTGAGTGCTTGGATTGTTATAAAGAGAACAAGCATTGTAATTTCATCTTGATTTTACAGATTAATACAAAACATATATTTATTGTGTTATTTGCCTTTGATTCTCTTCCTCTATTGATTATTGTTTGTCCGATGTTTATGGGCTTCCGTTGTAAAGAGTAGAAGTAGATTCTTGTCTCTTGCTTTAGAAAATTGCATTAGCTTGTGAATCTACAAGATTTTCTACATCAATTGTAATCATCATAAACCAGAATCATAGATCACATATAATCATCATATACCATAATCATAAATCACATGCATGATAAAACTAAAACAAAATATTGATACTTATCCTTTAATCAATCCTTAGCTTCTACCTTTGTCTTTATTCCGTATGCACTCTGAATCAGTTGCCACACCCGAAAAACACCGAATGCCTTCTCCTCAACCATGTGCACATACATAGTATGAATCACACACATACAACCACACATGGCATAAAACACCATCCACCTGCACCTAAGATACAACACATACACCTACACCCAGTGTACGTACGTATACATACACAATGTACATCACAAGGCATGCATACACACACAACGTGTGACACCACAAAATGAATACACATACACCCAATATACAACCCAAGTTAGACATATATACCTGATGTCCAATGCCACACAATACATGTACCCACACAGAGTACAACACAATGAATACACATGTCACGATACCATGACTACACAATGCACATATATAGTATCGCATGTACACAACACAACATGTACGACACGCACGCAATACCACATGTACACCAGTACCAAATGTACAACACGTACACAGTACCACTTGTACAAAGCACACATGCACAACGTGTGTACAGCATCACATGTAGACAACACCACCTGCACAACAAGTATACAACGCCACATGTACACTGCACCACTTGTAAAATGTGTACACAATACCAGATGTACATAGTACCACATACACTAAATGTACATGACACTACCTATACACAGTGCCACATGCACGACATGTACACAACACCACCTAAACACAACGCCACTTGTACAACCTATGCACAGCAACACATGCACACAGCACCACTTGTGCAATCATGCGCACAACACCATCTGTATATAGCACCACATGTACAACATGCATGCAACACCACACGTACATAGCTTTTTATATCCAACATGTACATAGCATCATCTATACATAGCATCATTTATACATAAAATCGCAACCTAACATGCGTAGAGCACCATATGCACACATCACCGCATATCCTTCACGTACACAGTAAAATATGTACACAACACCGTATATCCAACATTCATATAACACTATCTATACTAACACCATGTACATAATATAGCATAAACAACATGTACACACACTACATATGCACAATACTTCATGCACACAATCATCACAGGTGCAAGATGTACAACATGTACGACATATACACATTAGTAATACCACACATCCAAAACCATCACTACCTCTACCAAGAAACCTTGCTTCCAGTGTCTTATCCATGCTTGTCCCAACATGCCGCAGACCACACTGCTTTCATTTCGCTGATGTAACCCTCGATGTAGTATGTCCATAACATAGACATAATATAATTACATAATATCAACTCATAACCACATGATACTGACCTCATATATTTGTCATGACTACTCTTCCACTTGATACCTCATAAATCGGGAACCTCTTCATGTCATTCTCCTACATGAGCAATCATTCCTCTGCAAGAATGGTCCATGACAATCTTGTCGAACAGTGACATAGATACATATACATAAATATTAGCATAAAACAATCATGGTCATGTCAGACAACTATATACATACATACATACATGTATACATATAAACATTAGCATAATCATGATCACAACATAACTACTAGATATCATAAGGTCTAGGTCAAGGGAACCTCATTTATTCATGCAACACATGCGCAACATCGAAAACAATAGTACCCAACATAGCCAAGGCATATGATGCCTCAAATCCATTTACTTTACCTTTTTTGGTTACCTTCCTCATGTTTGTACTGCCACCGTCCATTTACCACAATGGACCCACGAGTCCAACCGACTATCATAGTCTCACCTTCTGTTACGCTTACTCATACACTGAGATTCATATGAGTCTTACATTACTTGTTGGTTACCACACAGCTATTCTCAAGCTCCATTAGATTTATTCTTTCCAAACAATTCCCAAGACTCAAAACATAAAAGGCAAGACAAGAAACATCCAAGAATAAAGAAAAATAAAACCATGGAAAACAATAACAATACGACACCACAAACAAAGTGGCAAGGCCTTGCACTAGACATAAGCAAACCACAAATCAAGTTTGATGAGTCACAAAATACCAAAAGCACAAGACTAGCAACAAACACCATGATTCAATCCCCATGGTTCCCATGGAAACTCAACCAAGGCCTTCTTCAAGATTTCGTTGCAACCTCTCTTACCATGCAACTCCCTGCATCATATTGTCATCAACACATAATTGTCAGTGCATAAGTAAACATAACAAGACACTAGTTACATTTCCTTGTTGTGTCAAGCACATTGCTTGCAATTGAACACATCCACGCCATCTCTCAAGGGACTCCAATTCCCTTGACAAACCACCTATAATTAGGAACTAGCTAATATACCTATCAAGTACATGTCCACGAATATAGCACATACCCACATAATGTCAGACGAAATCAAAGCACTTCATTCATTTTGAATTAGGGTTTCCAAAAATATCCAAAGGAATTCTTACTCAATTCCTTCTCTTTTACCTTTACCTTGCTGCAACTGAGTCTTATTATGTGTTATCACATCATCCAATTGTTAGTTATATAAAAAAATCAATTGTTACCTTGTCACGCTAATACCAATCATGTTACCCTGCAACTGTTCACAGATGTCAACCACATGTTCCAAATATCAAGACAATCATATCTATCAACTAACATTTACCAAAACTAAAAATCATGTCATAATCCATAGTCAACTCATAGTCATTAGACATAATGCTACAACTATTACCTACTTACACCCAATTACATATCAATTGTCTCAACACATATGTGTTAGTACAATCATCTGGAAACAAGATCATTGGAACACATACTCGTATTATGCAACTCATCAAACATTCAACCAACTTGAAAACATACCATGTTAAATAAATCAACTAGATGACATAATAGACATCAAATAGACGACATAATCAAGAATGAAATAAGAAAACTCATACCTTAGTGTACCTCAGGGGAGGTTATCTTTTCTACACAATCAATTTAGTTACCAAGATATAACTTCACAACATGTCAACTCAAACATAAACAAGATCACGATATCCATAACACTAACTAACATGTTCACATCATAAACTCATAATCATTTATAGTTCATGCATAACAACCACATGTGCAAAGTCATCACAAATATGTTGGCTCATACTTGAATATCGTAACCCTAACCATCTGCATAATCCAATCCAATTTAGCATGATACATATACATCAAGATATTAATATTATAACCCTAATTGTCAAGTTAACTAACATATAACAACAAGAAGTTAACCTATAGCATACTTATCAACAACATATAACATGATCATCAAGTTATCTAACATAAAACAAAAATAGCAATGCGTACAACCATAGGTTACTATCATTCATGACACATGTGCATGTGACTATACTAATCAACTATCATCTATCATGTATGTAACCATAACATCAAAAATAGGTAGGTAAACCTAATGTATATAAAATTAATGCATATGACAATCCTTAACTTACATACCTGCATGCCAAACATACAATACATGTATGATGATCTGCTCTTTCCTCGAGTTCCATTGTTGCAACTTCACTTTAATGATCTGCATCTCCTATTCTATCTCAGCCAACACATTAGCATCATAACAACTAATAGCACCATGATGACCTAAATTTGCATATAATGACTCCACAAGGCATTTTTGACCTACTATTCATGCATAACTATAACCAAGACTATACATGCATAACAACTACATATAGACATATAACACATGAGTGAAAAACCAAATATACACCATTATAGCTAAAGTATAGTCATCAATGCATGACCATATCAACTACACAAACCATGACCTCATGCATGATAACAACAACCACCTCACATGCATTTGATAACATGTGAACATTGATGTGCATAACAATGCATAATCAACCATACACACATGAAGACATACTCCATGAAAACACCTTCAACCTTCACATGGAGACATCACTACAACCATGATCAACACCATGCAAATGCAATAAGAACATGGACTACATGCATAAGGAACACAGATGCAACCAACATGAATTCATCACCAACATACAACCCAAGGAGAGCACAACCACGCTCTTATACCACTCTGTAACACCCTCCTCCCACATCTACCCAATAAACCAGTCAGATAGGGTAAATATGCGATGAGAGGCCACTATGATATCATTCGAACTCCTAAGTCACATTAATGAAGTGGAATTGATGGAAATGCACCATACAGACATCCAACGTCAACTTCAAAATCCTCAGGAGACATGTCAGTAACTCAGACGGCCTATCCCTGGGTCCCACAATATTTTGGATCATGTAGGCCACAGTCACTCTCATGTTATGGGAAAAAGTCGCTCTCAGAGGCTTGCCTACCAGTGACCAAAGACCAAAGTTTCTAGTGTTATGCCAGCAACTCTGAGATTTGAGCAACTTTTTTAGGCTAGAGCCCAGGTCACTACCCAGAATTGATCCATCTCTTCAAATCAAAAAAATAACATGGAAATAATAGTACTAAAGCAATTACTTGTTCAAGACCTTGACTGGACCCCTACTAACCATGACAGCCATTTCATCAAACACTTAGTAAATATGAAACCTATAGGTGTAAATAACAAATATAAGCATAGGGGTCTTATACTTATATGATATTCTCCATGAAGCATTGTCTCCTTATCACTTTAACTGCCATTCCATCCATTAGGTCATACATACATTGATCATTCAATTACAAGTAAAAACATGATGAGAGCCACACATGGATACTGTCATAAAATACATACATAACCAACATAATAGCAAGAGAAATACTCACGAAAGTACAGCCATATATACCACATATAATCCATCAAAATGCTCATAGAAATATAAGGAGAAATACCCTTTCATTAATGATGCAAAATCCAAACCTGGGATGGGACGTCCACATTCCACCCGACCATAGAATGGCTGAGCCAACTATCTCTTCATCCATTCACCCCTGTGCCATATTCCAAGCATGAATGTGGGATCTCATACAACACATCAATAAAAAAACCATCGAGGGATTTTAGAGGCCATCCACCTCAACCCATCAAACAGGGATTCCACCTCACAGTCAGACATCACAAACCATCATTAGATCAGTCTTTATCCAAGCCTTCCATGGCTCCAAGTGTTTTTCCAACCAAGGCTCCAGGACTAGTAACTCAACCCATAACTTTTACCAAGCTCTGGAGTGTTTTTCCAACCAAGGCTTTAGGACTAGTAACTCAATCCACAACGTTTACTAGGCTCTAAATTGTTTTTCCAACCAAGGCTCTAGGACTAGTAACTTAGCACAAGTTGTTCTAGGGCTCCAAAGCATTTGTCCAACCAAAGCTCCAGGACTATTAACTCAACCCAAGCTAAGGAAACATGAGAACCAACCAAAAACAAAACAATGAAAATAAACCCACAATCACCATGGCTATCTAGGAAATAGCAAGAGTAAGCAATCCACTGTCAATCTCTACCATCCTCCATGCCAATGACAAATCACAACCAAAAATCCACATGCATATGTCATGCATGACAAAACTAGTGAATAAATCATACATGCAACTCGGTACCTACCAGAAAATATGATGTAGTTGTTGATCTTGATGCCTTCCTGCGCTCTCTTGCTCTTCATTTGCCTTCTTGCTCCAAGAATCCAAGTATTCCACACCCTCCAAGAGTGATCCAAAAAAAATCTAAGTCTCCAAGAGTACGACAGAGAGAAAATAATGAGAGAGAGCTCCAACACTGAACTGACCAAGTCTTGCCCTCTGATCCTCAAAATCCTTTTTATTAATGAGACCTCTATTTTCTTCATTTTCCATTATTTTCCTTCATTTTTCTCCTCACATGCAACATGTGACATTTCACCTTCCTTTTCTCCTAATTTCCATTATTTCATAAATAAAATGCCAATTAATGCCTCATGTCTTTTTAAGGCCTTTGCCATTGCCTTTGCCAATTTCCTTAGCCATAATAAACTGAATCAACAACCACTAGTATGTTTCCCCCACCATTCAGCTTGGAATACGTGACCCATCACCATGCCCTTATATATATTTTTACATGGAATTTTCACCAGGGCTATTGTAGCCAGGTATCAAAACTTTAAGCCAAGTGGTTGATTTGGAGGCCACCTCAATTTGGGCTTAAGGATGGTTATCACCTCAATCTTTGAACCTCCATGTAGAAAGGCACTATCTCTGGATTAACTACACTCATGCCATTAATCTTTCCCATGTCATAATTCAGGAGGAAGGTTACGAGATTCAGTGGATTCACTCTCCTTCTGGAATCTATTCTCCAAAGGAAGGTTATCATTATCTCTTCACATATAAGGAACCAAGGGAACCAGCTTGGTGTTGGAATCCTTTATGGAAGTTGAGGTGCTCTGAAAAAGTGTTCCTCTTTCAATGGAGTTTGTTGGAAAATAAAGTTCCCATAGGAGAAAACATAAAAAAAAAAAGTAGTTTTGTTAGCCCTAGATAGCGTCCATTATGCAGGTCAACAGAGGAATCGATTGATCATTTTTTTGTTCTATCCTGTTTTTTTGTTCTATCCTATTACACAAGCTCAGTTTCCCTTCAGGACGATGGCTTTTGATGAAGGTCTTAAATATCTGGGTTTTCATTAAAACCTAATAGTGTAGGAATTTACAGGGTAAGTTCCTCAGACAGAACACCAAAGGACACTACTCACAAATAGATCACAGATCAATACACCAGTATTCTTGATGTGGTTAAAACCCTCAAAGAGGGAAACAGTCCACAGCCTGAGCCAATGCGGCCACTTCAGGAAATTTATTAATAAAAGAATGAAAATTTACATAAGCTTATCTCATGAATGGTTACCCTACAAATGACCCTCCATGCTCTTTAAATAGAGATCATGGACCAAACGGGTGTTAAGCCGTAGATCAAGTGTCAGTAATACCAAGGAGAGAATGAATCATCAGATCACTTTATGTCTAGAACATATTGTGACTATCGTATTGTAAGTTACAAAAGTACATAATAAAGAAACACACTTTACCTAACTCTACACTAGACCAAGTTATACTTAACTATTTCCTATGTGTCGGAATATCCTAACATCCCCCCTTAAGAACAACTTGGGATAGGATTGAAGGATGTACAAATATGACACAATAGGAGAATGAAGGAGGCATTAGAGCCTATCCCCCCTTAGTGACAACTTCCTGAACTCCAACCATAAATCGAAGTTTAGTAAACTTCACCTCTGTGAGAGCCTTTGTAAAGATGTCTACAACTTGATCTATTGAAAAATATTGCACTTCAAGAACATGGTCATGAATGAGCTTTCTGATGAAGTGCATGTGCAATTCAATGTGTTTAATGCACTGATGTTGGATTGGATCTTTGAATAGTTGAATGGCACTTTGATTATCACACCAAAGTGTAGCCGGATGTTGCTGCTGAAAGCCAAACTCTGATAGGATCTAACGAAGCCACAAGGCTTCCTTACTAGCTTCTACGGCACAACAATACTTTGCTTTTGCTAAAGAAAGAGAAATGGCACTTTGTTTCTTGCAAGCCCATGTAATAGGTCCTGAACCAAGAGTGAACACATAACCTGCAATAGACTTCCGATCATCAGGGTCACCAGCCCAATCGGAATCAGTGAAAGCAACCAATAGAGGAGATGTTTCTGCACTGTAATGAATCCCAAAATGAAGTGTACCTCAAACATAATGAATTATTCTTTTAACTTCTTTCTAATGACTTTCATGTGGGTTTTTCATAAACCGAGAAATAAGGCCAACAACAAATGAAAGGTCAAGACGAGTATGGGTTAGATACAAAACTTTTCCTACAAGTTGATGGTATAAGGTAGCATCAACTTCAGGGGAAGTACAAGTGACTGAAAGTTTGGCTCTAGATTGAAAGGGAGAAGGGGTTGGCTTATAGTCTTCCATGTGAAAATGGCATAGAAGTTCATAGGCATACTTGGACTGGGAAATGGAAATACCTTCCTTGGATTACAAGACTTGAAGACCAAGAAAATAATGCAAGTGTCCTAAGTCTGTCATTTCAAACTTATTTTAAGGCTGGACTTCACATGGTTTATAAGATTTGGATCACTACCAGTAAGGATAAGATCATCAACATAAAGAACAAGAATGATAAGAGACTTGCCCACTTTCTTAGTGTAGAAAGATTGTTAGAATGACACCTAGAAAATCCAGTTTCTAAAAGAAAGTTATTCATTTTGGCATACCAAGCCTGAGGGGCTTGCTTGAGACCATAAAGGGATTTTTTAAGTTGACATACAAGGCTGGAGTCTATTTGTATAAGCTAGTAGGTTGCTCCATATAGATTTCTTCATGAAAGTCCCCATGCAAGAAGGAAGATTTAACATCCATTTGATGGACTTCCCATTTGAAAGAGGCAACAAGGGAAAGAACAAAGAGGATAGAGTTCATTTTGGCAATAAAGGAGGAGGTTTCAGTATAGTCAATGCCTTCAACTTGTGAAAAACCCTTAGCAACAAGATGAGCTTTATGTTTATCAACTTTTCCATCTGGTCCATACTTGGTTCTATAAACTCATTTGCATCTAACAAGTTTTCGTCCCTTTGGAAGAGGAACTAGATCCCATGTATCATTTGCTAATAATGAATGATATTATTCATTCATAGTTGTGTCCCAATCTGGATGGCCTGAAGCTTCTGCAAAGGTGTCAGGATCATAATTCATTGAAGCTTGAGCTAGTAAAGAAGAGGCTCTATCGAACTGAGAACGTGCATGTCGCTAATCTATAGGATCACTGACATGGGAACCTGCTACATTCCAAGTAGCGCAGACCCATTTTGGAAGCTGAGGAGTTGGAGGAGGATCCTGAGAAGGTGGAGGAGGATTTTCATCCTCGATGTCATCATCTGAAGAAGAAATATTTTCAGAAGTAGAAGGGATAGAGAGAGGTGGCACATCCACCGAACTAGGCTCATAGGCCGATATATTTTTAGCAAACTTTACATCTCATCTAATGATAACATTTTTTGACTTAAGTGGAATAAGTCTATATCCTTTTACATCTTCATAATATCCAACAAAAATACATTTTTCACTCTTAGGTTCTAAATCTTAATGTTACTCATCTAGAATATGGACCCATGCTTCACTTCCAAAAACACGAAAGTGACTTACATCTAGTTTAATTGAGCTCCATGCTTCTTCTGGAGTGATATTCTTTAAAACCTTAGTAGGAGTGTGATTTACTATGTAATTTTCACAGTTAATCGCTTCTACCCAAAAATTAAGACTAAGTCCTTTCGATTGAAGCATACAATTATCCATTTCCTTTAAGGTGTGATTCTTCCTTTCACCTACACCATTTTGTGTGGAGTATATGGAACAATATGTTGCATTTGAATTCCATTCTTAGTAAAAAAGTTGATGAATTTGTTGTTAACATATTCTCTGTCATTATTAGATCTTAACTTAAGAATTTGATGTCTAGATTGTTTTTCAACAAAGGCCTTAAAGGGCAAGAACATGTTAAATACGTCACGCTTGAGTTTTAAGAAGTATACCCAAGTGCCTCTAGAGAAATCATCAATGAAATTTAAGAAATACATGTAGCCAGAGAATGAAACAACTGGAAGTGGACCACATAAATCACTATGCACAAGCTGTAAAGGGGCTCAGGCGTGCCAAGAGGCACATTTTTCAAAACTATCCCGATGATGTTTTCTGAGTACACATCTGGAACAAACACCATCTCTGCAAGATACCATTGGAAGACCTGCCGCCATATTTTATTTACAAAGATTATGAAGGGAGCGATAGTTTAAGTGACCAAATCGCTTATGACAAAGTTTGCTCACTTCATCATTATGAGCATCAAATACTGAGGGAAGATTTGATGACCCAAAGTTGTTAAACTTATACAACCTTGTAGAATCATCAGCAATGCCAGTAGCTAAAATCTATCTAGGATCTCTTAGGTCCTTAATCACAACATCGTGAGGTGAAAATTCAACGATTTTACCTTCACCTCAATGAGTTAATAGAAGGTTACAGGATAAGGTTGGAACACATAATACATCATTAAATTGACCATTGTCTAGATGAACAGTTCCAGTCCCTACAACACTAAGATATCTATCATCACCAACATATATTTTTTGGTGTTACAATCATTTAAAGAAGAAAAAATTGCTTTGTTTTTGGCCATGTGATAAGAAGATCCAGAATCAATGAGCCACTCATGAGAATGAAAAGAAGAAGATACATTTAGTGCATAACCAGACCGAGATGCTTGAAAACAACATGCAGAAAGTGATATTCTTGAAGATGAAGTTGAAGTTGAAGAGTGCTCCAAATGTATCTTATGCTTCTTCATTGCTGCTTCCAAGGCTTCCATCTTCTTAAAGCATTTGGATTCTAACTAACCATCTCGATTACAAAAGTGGCAATGTCTATCAGTCTTCTTCCCTTTGTTTTTATTTGCTTTATCATTTTGTTGAAATGATTTTTCATTTTGAGACTGAAATTTCTTAGGACCCTTATTTGGTTTGGACCATTCTTTTTAGAATACTGCTTCTTAGGATTCTTTGAATTTGGTTACTGCTGGGCGGTTAAGGATTTCTTAGAAGAATTTCCAAGATTAAGAAGACCAAGATATAAGAGCTTTTTCTTGTTCTCTTATTAAAGAATCACAAAAGGCATCAAAAGAGGGGGACTTGTAGTCTTGTCCTTGAGAAATAAAGGCTTCTCTAGTAGAATGGAAGGTGGAAACAAACATAGAGTAGGTTGGTCCCAACTTAGTAAGCATGGAATAGATAAGGCTTCCATCTTCTTTCTTAACCTTAACACCTTCTAAGAGAAGTCTAAGGATCTTGAACTTGGACAAAAAATCTTCAATGGAAGAAAAATTATTGGGGTCCAATGTAAGCAACTCATTTTCAAGTTGATGGGCTCTAATTTCATTTTTAATTCCAAAAACTTTAGTAAGTTGTTTCATTACTTCATTAGGAGTATCAAGTTCTGTGATATGGAATATAAGGTCTGAAGAAATAGACATCCCTATCAACCCACGTGTTTGATCTTGCCTATTTTTCCATTTGGCTGCCTTATCTTCATCTTGAGGTTTGGTTTCTTGGCCTGAGGCTATTTTGTAAAGACCTTTACTTTTAAGTAAATCCACAATGTAGGACCACCATTAGAAGTAGTTGGTGTTGTCAAGAATAACTTGGCATGGACTTTCCATTTTAATAGAAACTGAAGCTGCAGATGTTGAAACTAAGTGTTCCAATGGAAAGATCTCAAAAAATTAGGCTGATTCAAGAAAACGGCTTCCGGATGAAGAAGTTATGGCTTTTTGAAGAAAAGTTGTTGAAGATGCCAATGAAGTGTGTGAATGTGCGGAAATGAAAGATAATGTTATATTTCAAAAACCCCACCTCCTTCCCCCCCTTCCAAACTTAATCTAATTAGCTCACTTTAAAAAAATATTTTGTGCGACTCACTTTTATAAATAAGTGAAAGTCACTTTTACAATGGTACTTTATGAGCTACCCACTAAATTGTAACTTAAATAAAAGATAAAGAGATTTTAGAATTATAAGTGACTCACTTTTTATAATGGGTGAGAATACTTTTACATAAAGTAACTTTAAAACATAAGCTACATGTGCTTTTTGAAAAAGTAACTCAACGAAAAGAAAGACTTGAACTCAAGACCTCTATTCTCATAAAGTAACTTTGGACCAAGTGAGCTAGTTTAAAAGGTTAGTAATTTTGGGAAAAGATGAAGGGTTTTTTTTTTTTTTTAGTCACTGAAGCTTTGGGGTGCATGCTTACTTGAAAAATATCTTTTTTGCCTCCAAACCTTAAAAATGACATAGCTAGGGCTACTGGGAACTTTTTCGCGTGAAACGAAAGGAGTTCCTCACTGGAACAGATGCTCCTAACATAATAAAGTAGTCCTCTCGGCTCAAAAGCAGTCAGAAACAGTAGATCTAGGAAACGATAATCAGATGCAGTTGTACTGGCTTCAGATTTGGATCACCAATGGATGTGGCCCTCAAATAGCTTTGATACCATGTAGGAATTTACAGGGTAAGTTCCTCAGACATAACACCAAAGGACACCACTCACAAACAGATCACAGATCAATACACCAGTATTCTTGACGTGGTTAAAACCCTCAAAGAGAGAAACATTCCACGGCCTGAGCCAATGCAGCCACTTCAAGCAATTTATTAATAAAAGAATGAAAATTTGCATAAGCTTCTCTCATGAACAGTTACCCTACAAATGACCCTCCGTGCTCTTTAAATATAGATCATGGACCAATCGGATATTAAGCCATGGATCAAGTGTCGGTAATACTGAGGAGAGAATGAACCGTCAAATCACTTCATGTCTAGAAAATATCGTGACCGTCGGATTGTAAGTTACAAAAGTACATAGTAAAGAAAAACACTTTACCTAACTCTACACTAGACCAAGTTATACTTAACTATTTCCTATGTGTTGGAATATCCTAACAAATAGCTATATAAATGTTGGTTGGTTATGGATGTTGGAAAATATTGAAAAGAATATAAAGGTTTTGAGTCTTAGATGGTTATCTCGCGTAGGCAGACTGGTGCTCATAAATTATGCTCTGAAGGCAATTTCAGTCTTTTAGATGTCTTTGGCCTAGATTCCTAAAGGAATTCTTGAGTTGGTAACGAGATGTTGCAATAGATTTTTGTGGAAAAGTTATCATGATGGTAGGAATTTTTCATGGGTAAATTGGGATAAGATTACTCTTCCTAAGAAGTGGGGGGGATGGGATCTTAAGGATCTCTTTGGTTTTTCTAAGGTGCATTCTGCAAAAGTGGGTTGGAGACTCATTTCCACAATCATCTTGTGGGTAGAAGAAGCTTACAGGAAATACTTGTTTTCATCCTCCTTGGAAGATTAGATTAGGAGTCTGCCAAGTGAAAATTCACTATATTTTTTCTCTGGAAAGCAATGATTTATTCCTTCCCTGTCATTGAAAGTGGTTTGGCATGGAGGGTGGGCTTTGGGATGTGGGTAAAAATTAATCAGTATCCTTTTATCGGGTATGGGCCAAATTTTCAATTTCCTCAACATATGATAATTATTTTAGTAGAACAAGGTATCATAATCTTAAGATAGGTGGTTGATCCAGAGACCACCTCAATTTTGGCTCAAGGCTGGTTATCACCTCAAGATTCTAACCTCCCTGAAGAATGGCACTATCTCTAGATTAACTACACTCATGCAATTAATCTTTCCCATGTCAAAATTCAGGAGGAAGGGTATGAGATTCAATCAATTCACTCTCCTTTTGAAACCTATTATCCAAAGGAAGGTTATCTCGATATCTTCACAGACAAGGAACCAAGGGAACCAGCTTGCTGGTGTAAGCGTTTATGGAAGCTGAGGTGCCCTACAAAAGCATTCCTCTTTCAATGGTGTTTGTTGGAAAATAAAGTTCCCACGGGATAAAACCTCATAAAACATATTTGTGTTGACCCTAGATGTTGTCCCTTATGTAGGCCAGCAAAGGAATCAATTGGTCATTTTTTTTTGTTCTATCCTATTTTTTTCTTTTATCCAATTGTGCAAGCTCAATTTCCCTTCAGGAGGATGGATTTTGAGGAAGGTCTTAAATATTTGGGTTTTTATTTAAAACCTAATAGCTATAGAAATGTTGTTTGGTTATGGATTTTGGAAAAGATTGAGAAGCGTCTAAAGGTTTGGAGCTTTAGATCGTTATCCTGTGCAAGATTATTGGTGCTCATAAAATATATACTTGAGGCAATTTCGGTTTTTTGGATGTCTCTGTACTAGATTTCTAAAGGAATTCTTCAGCTTGTAAGGATATGTTGCAATAGATTTTTGTGGAAAGGTTCTCATGATGGTAGGAATTTTTCATGGGTAAATTGGGATAATATTATTCTTCTTAAGAAGTGGGGGGGGGGATGGGATCTTAAGAATCTCTTTGGATTTTCTAAGGCACGTGTTGCAAAAGTGGGTTGGAGACTCATTTCCACAAACATCTTATGGACAGAAGTAACTTACAGGAAATACATTTTTCCATCCCCCCTAGAAGATTGGATTAGGAATCCTCCAAGTGGAAATTCACTGATATATTTGTTCTCTGGAAAGCAATCATTGATTCCTTCCCTGTCATTGAAATTCGTTTGGCATGGAGGGTAGGCTCTGGCATGCGGGTAAAAATTGGTCAGGATCCTTTGACTGGGTTTTGGCCAAATTTTTGGCTTCCTCAAGATATGATAATCTTTTTAGTAGAGCATATCAGAACTTTAAGTCAGGTGGTTGATCTAGAGACCACCTCAATTTTGTCTCAAGGTTGGTTATCGCCTCAAGCTTTGAACCTCCCGGAAGAATGGCACTATCTTTGGATTAATTACACTCATTCCATTAATCATTCCCATGTCAAAATTCAAGAGGAATGGTACAGGATTCAGTGGATTCACTCTCCTTCTGGAACCTATTCTCGAAAGGAAGGCTATCTATATATATTTGCAGACAAGGAACCAAGGGAACCATCTTGGTGGTGGAAACCTTTATGGAAGTTGAGGTGCCCTGCAAAAGCGTGCCTCTTTCAATGGTATTTATTAGAAAATAAAAGCTCCCACAAGTGAAAACCTCAAAAAATGTAGTTTTGTTGGCTCTAGATGGTGTCCCTTATGCAGGTCGACAAAGGAATCAGTTGATCATTTGTTTTTGTTCTATCCTATTTCTGGTCAAATATGGAAATCAGTGGTTGTGGCTATAGATGTAAATCAGCATTGGTAGGATATCTCCTTTTATGATGATTGGTCCTCCCGGTGGCAATCAATTTCAAAGCCAAAATTGAGGAACTTACCTCCTTTGATTAGTTGGGGTATTTGGATCGGGAGAAATAACCTTATCTTCCAAGAAAAGGGTCTCTTTTTGGATCGTATCATAGGTCAAGTGGTTGCTATTTATGAGTTGATTATGGAGGAAGTGGAAGGGATAAGGCCTCATATTATCAGGGAGGAACATATCGATAAATCAAGACCATGGGCCTTTTTTATGGTTCTTCTCAAAGGGATGGTTCGTGTGGTGGAGGATTGATCCCTTTTTTGTCAAAAAATCATTCCTTCATATTAAAATGTAGGTTGGGCAAAGGCTCAAACAATTACACTGTGCTTTTAAGCTTGAAAAGTCTCCTTATTTTTGCTCTTGAAAAAGGCTGTCAATTGCTTCAAGTTTTTGGTGATTCCCGTGTGGTCGTCGATTGGTTTAATGAATCATTTGATTGTCACATGCACACACTTAGGCCTATTCTTGATGGAGTTCTTTTGATTAAGCGCAATTTAATAATATTTCACATCAAGATATTTAAGAGTGAAATTCCATCAATGATGCTCTTTCCAAGGAAGGCTTGCAGCAGGCTTGTGGTTCATGGCAGATTTATGAGCAGGTGAATGGTGACCATTATGAGTACTATCATCATCCTTTTATAAAGTGTATTCCATCTGATATTGAGCAAGGCTGAGATTCTTTTCCATAGCAGTACTCGAGGGTATATGGTTTGTGAATACATATGGTTTTGTTACAATAACTTTGGTATATGCACAGTTTCTTATGCTCGTAGTTTTGGCTTTTCATAGTAGCACCTAACTATGTTTATCCTCTTTCAGGGTTTTTTTTTTAATGTATTTAGCTTATATGATATGTTTATTTTACTCAGTCGGGTTCTATATAGCCTCCTATTAAGGACTATGTTATTTTTTAAACTTTGGTTTTTTTTTTCTGATATGCCTTTAGGCATCTATAGCATGTAATTTTCATTCCTTATTAATGGAAATTACAATTTTTCCATATATATATATATATATATATATATATATATATATATATATATATATATATATATATATATATTTGTGATGAGAATATTGTATTAAATGAAATTCATGCTTGGATTGCGGCCTATGCAACAAGTGAGTACAATGAAAATCCTTCAAGGCCAATTATACTTATAATCTCAAGAGGGTCTTTATTCCCAATATCTGTTAGTAATTTCACTATCCTAAAGGATATAGGGTCTTTGGAGGTGTAGATTTTCCAAAAGATCGGTAAATACAGACAAAATTTACATTTCATATTAAACTCATTGTTAAGGAATAGTTGCGAGGTAAGGAATATTGTTTCTCATTATGACTCTTGTGTCTAAGTTTACACCTTTGTTGGTGAGATCATCTACAACAAGAATTATTCATTCAAAACACATGAAAGAAACTAATAATAGAGAAAGCTAGTTTCAAATTCCTATTTCAACCAATAATGCTTCACAACTTGCAATCCTTAGGCAAAGATGCATGAACAAGGTGGTGGATAACCATATGAAAATTTCCCAACAATACCAAATCTTCAATGTTTGTTTTTTGAAAAAAATCTTGAACTAATCCATATGCCTATGTTACATTATTTGTGCAATTGTCTTGACTCTCAAATATATTCAATTTCAAATTTTCTCTTCAATTAAAAATGACCCCTCATATAAATTATAATATTATAGGCATGTGTTCATTAATAAAATTATATATGTTATAAATATATATGGGTGATTATAAATATATTCATATGTTATATATTTTTGTATGTTGAGATAGTAAAAGGAAGACATTACAGTGGAATATAATTATATAAAAATATTTATGTATATTATATTTTTGAGAAAATTAATAGAGGAGAATACTATAATAAACAAATTTAATGTAGTAATTTTTTTATTTTAATATAATGGTTAGATTTGTAATTGGTAATATAAATTTTATAATTAATATATATTTATAGTTGTATTTATTTATTTTCATTTAACCAATTAATTTGAGGCTGATAAAAGTTCAAATATAGTCCAATGTACTGTTTCTTTTAATTGGATTAAATATTTTGTTTTTCTTTATTTGAACTCTCTAATTTTGATCACCTCTTCACCTTCGTAGTAGTGTATGAAAGAGGAGGTAGCTATTTGATATATGACTAACACATATTCACATTATCTCCGGTTGGGGTCATATCTTTTTGTTTTTTCCTTTTAACTTTTAATATTTTTATTTTAAATATACATTTTTATATTATAAATATACATCTATTACCTAAATGATAAATATAGTTTATTGATTATATTATTATAAATAAATTTTTAATATAATTAATAATTATAGAATAATTTAATATTTAATTTATAAATTTCTGTTATACAAAATATATATATTTTTATTTATATCAAATTTTATATATATATAATCTAACTAACTAGATTTTTATTTATTTAAATATTTTTTTAATTATATATATAATCTTTTATTTTTTAGTTTGATAAATTATATTAGTTTGGGTAGATAGGGGTAAAAAAATATTATTCGTTTTAAATTTTAAAATAATAATAATAAATATTTAATTAAAACTTACTCGGGTAGAATAGAAGATGATAAGGTGTTTTGTTAAGGCATTTCGTGGTGTAAAAGGCACCCTCAAAACCTTGTGGATACAAATTCAGTGATGTTAAGGGCTAGTGTGACCCATGTTAAGTGTGATCCTCAGATGCTTTTGATAGCTTGGATGCTCAAACCACAAGATAAAAGTACCACTCATCTCATGATTCATATATATATATATATATATATAATTAAAAACTAAACTTTAATTATATTAAAACTATATTAAAAAAATTGTAAGTCAATATTTTATTCATGGTTCCAAAAAGAGGTACATTAGAAGAAAACGCAGAAGTTTGTTGACTACCGCTAAAAGCAGATGACAATGAAACAAAAAAACATAAAGAGACACAGTCCACAACTTAAGAGGCCATAGGCACCAGTAAAGAGACAGAACATATAAAACACCTGTATCCATGCTAGTTGTCAGAAGTGATGGAGGTTGGGTTATCTGGGGTAGTTCGAGGAGGCGTCGGAGGATGAAGGAGCATTGGACATGCTCCTTGAAATGGGCCATGCAGGCCTCCAACTTCTCAACCTTCTTTGATAACAAATTGTGGCCTCGCCAGACCACCACTACACACTCTTGGACATGGCACTAGGAATAATGCATTTTATTCAAAGTTGTTAACAATTCAGTATGCTCCTCCTGTTGAACCCACTCCAAAGTCTCTAGACGCTCCAAAATTGACTGAATCAAGTCCTGACATCGCTCAACACATCAAACTTGTCGTTGACCACGACCACCATGACGTGCCAGCACACGATGCCCAGAAACACCATCACGAGCCGAGCCCCCTCACTGCTGGACAAGCGAAGTGTGGCCACCCTGACCCAACGTCTAGCCCCCGCGCCTACCACCCCAAGCAGTGGGCCTTGCATGCCTAGAGTGCCTTGATCACCCACCTCCTCTACCCTCCAATGTCATGCGACTCGACCCACCACTGCTCTGACCACCCTAAACCAGGCCATCACTTCCACTCACGATCTCGAGCCTAGACTTGGACGTGTCCACGCCAGAACTACTCGAATTGGGCTGCACCTGGGCAGAGGAATGCCCCGAGCGAGGAACAAGGCACATGGGTAGCTTCCTAACACCACTGGAATGAATAAAGGACCACCCGCTTGATATCACTCGAACTTCCCGCACAGAAGGAGACACCACCAGCTTCACTGAACCTCCAAAACCCACAGTGCCGAGAACACGCGGTACACAAACCAACCACCCACCACGAGCTAGAAATATGCACCTCCCCTGAAGCGACCACTCGCGAACCCCACTAACCAGAGCCTAAGATTGTCGCTCCAATGGCTCCACCCAGCAACATAGAAGCTTGAAAATGGACCAAAGAGGACCACTACTACTCGCCCATTCCAGAAAAAACTAGTTCCCACCCGACCTGGACTGAAACCGTGCAAGTTGAAATGGAAACAATAGAATACCACCTCAAACAGACAACCATACCCTACTTTCCTTGCATAGTCATAGTGACAAAGCCCAATTCAAAAACTAACAAGGACACACACTCGAAAGCAGGGTGGGAAACGTTGATGGTGATGTCGTCCCCTTGCGCGGACAGGGGAACCTCTACAACTCCCGCTTCTTCCCATAATGCCCACACCACAGACACCAATACTCGTGCATACGCAGAATGCCCAATTAACACCCCCCTACCCTCCATAACGTTCAAACATTCGCCACTACCCTTGAGACCCAAGATGACATGAAACCTCACACGCTGGAATTTACTCTCTCCTATACTCAAGGTGTTATAGGAAGGCAAGGAGGCCAGCCTGCCCCCCTGAGACCATGTGCTAACATGAATGTCCATGCGTTCCCTCAAGAACATTATCCTCTCCGCTACTCACCCTATCAAGAAATATATTAAAATTATATAATTATACATAAATATTTTAATAAAAAAATTTAATAACATTACCTTAAAATTATATAATTATACAATAGATATTTTAATAAAAAAAATTAATAATATTACATTAAAATTAATTTAAATGAAAATTAAAAATATTTGTTTAATCCATACTAAACACTTACAAAGGTTATTCACTTAATTCATTACACTGTACACCCAGAAAGATGTATAATAGTAATTCATGGTATCTTTACCTTTCACAACTTTAGTTAACTGTATTTTCAATTGTTGAGCCAACATATTTGATACCTGAAGATAACTCAGGTTTCTAGAAAAGTCAATTGCATAATCAATATTTATTTATTAATACTGTATTTTTTCGAATGTTAAATAATAACCTTTTTCTATGTGCCTTTGGGAAATGCCCAGAATTGGAACCGCCTTGATACTTGATAGTTGCTTTAATTTTTTATTTTTAAGTGGATTTCAGTTGGACTAGGATGTGAGGTAAGTTTTTTAATATATTAATGACCATAAAATTTTGACACTATTTATATATATAAATTTACTAATAAAAAATAAAAATAAAAATTGTTAATTTTATATAATATTAAAAAATATTATCTATTAATTAATATATAAAAAAATTGGTTTAAATTTTATTTAATATTAAAAAATAATAAATTAATATATAGGTTTTTTTCCTTCTGATATTTTTAATGAATACTTTCTACTTTCTTTAATACATCTATATATTTTATTTGTTTGTGTGGTGCTTATTCTTACACTGCTATCATCAGGAGTAAAAGGGACTTGCAACTTATAGATGATGTTGACTAGTGGCATAAAATTAGGGGTAAGTGGGTTAAACACTGATGGATGCATATGAGAATCAATATTGAAATTTTGATTAGAATTAAAATAAGGTTTAGACATGCTATCAATGAGTGATGGGAATATGTAACTGATTCTAAGGTCAACATAGATAATGTGATTGAAGAGACCAATCACACAACTTTACAGCTTGAAGGTTAACCATGACTGACATAGGAATCTATTGAAAGGAGAATATATTATAATTCAATTCCCTGTCCAAGTGATTCTTTTGAGTTAGGTGGCAGAAACATGTGGTTATTTTACACACAAAAATGGTGTAACCCAATTCAAACCATATTATCATGTCCAACCACCTTTTTTGTTGTTTAGTTACTTGTGTTTAAAGACTTGGTGTGAAGGATGAGTTGTTACATCAGCGATGGAATGGTGCAGGATACTCTATTCCAAATAGTTTTCTTTTCTTTTTAATTTTTTTCTGAAATATTAGATAATAAATTTGAAAAAAAAAATTACTAGTTCAAACTATGGTTTTATGAATTAAATATATCTCATTGAGATATAGATTTTTCCAAAACGTTTTTTAATCAACTTAAAATTCAAATAAATAATTAACTAAAAAAATATGATTATTATTGTTATTATTATTATCTAATTTTTAAAGTCACATTCAAGTCAAACATCAAATTGGTGTATGAGACTCTTTTGTTTGTGGGACAAGAGACCTACTTCCACGCTCGTATTTGCTGTGTTAAGTCTATAAAGGCATACATACTCTATCTCTTTAGTTTTGGCCCTCTAACTTCTTAGAAAAAGCACATACACTTAACCATTAAGCCCACTCAAACTGTATAATTTATAATGTTAATTAAATTTCAGTTATTTATTTGATTGGATTTTAAAAAATGAAAATTTTAAAAATCATTTTAAATAAAAGATATATTTTCCATGAAAAAAATAGATTGTGCTTTTATGTAAAGATAAATTCATTTAGAAGAAGTTATTTTATTATTAATTTTAATTTTTTTCTAAATTTGTAAAAAAAGATCAATTTTCATATCAATATAATATAAATCTAAAAAATATATTTAAATTTTGTTTTTCTTAGTTTTTTTTTTAATAACTTTTAATTAAAATATTAAGTTAGTTTTGAGCCACATCTATGTATATATAAATATTGTTAGGTATATTTTATATTTTTATCCATTACTCTATCAATATTGTTATGTATATTTTATATTTTATAAGAATAGTGTTATGTATATTTTATACTTTTATCCATTACTACCCATACTTTATATTGTTATGTATATTTTATAAGAATAGTGTTATGTATATTTTATACTTTTATCCATTACTTACCCATATTTCATAGATAACTTAAAATAAAAATAAATAAAAATGGTTTGATCTCTCTTAAAAAAAAATGTGAATGGACTTTTATTTATATATAAATAGAGATATATATCTATTACATGATCGATCACTATCTTAAAATACATATATGGGATGGGAAATTATAATATAAACTTTTGTAAAATTATTTTATTATTTTTTTTATTTGATTTTAAAAATATATTTATATTAATTATTAGAGTTTTATTTTTATTTTTTATTAAATTGATATTAAATATATATATTTCAAATTTATTTGTAAATTTAATAACTAAATTATTAATCCTAATAAATATATATTTTGTAAAATTATTTTTTTCCTAATTTTCATATTTATAATATAAATAAGTTTTGATTTTTCTTTATCAAATTAATAATTATATCACTAATTTATTATATATATTCAATAAAAAGAAATCAATTTTTTTTAGTCAAGGGTTAGAGCGAGGTTGCTGGTACCAGATTAATCCACATGTATACTAAGTTAAAGTTCACAAGGCTAGAAATTATAGTCATAGGTATGAAGTCATTACAACAATATTCATAGGTATCAAGACATTACAACTCATCATGTCACTAGCAGGGATTTGAACTTGGGTGGGGAAGATAACAACAATTCCATCCAACCACCCATAACTCAAAAAACCCTAATTAAGAATTCTAATAAAAATATAAATAGATTTTGATTTTTCCTTACAAGATTACAAACTTTGTGTCATATTAACCTATAATATATCACATTTTTACAATGTTATTGAAAATTTCATAACTTAAATATGGATAGCCACACCAAAATAATATGTAGTATATCAAAGAATACATGTTTAAAAAAAATAAAAGGTAAATAAAAATTGAATTTAAATTTTAATTGTATTATATAAAATATTTACGAAACTGATTATTGGTAATGACGATTAGTGTTCATTGAGATCCATATGGTATATCGAATCTTACAAAGGTAAGAGATTATTTGGAATTATTTAGCATTATATTTCTATGCTCAGAAAACAATATGAAAAGAATTCATAGTTTTACAGACATAAAGGGTTAAGAAAGTTTGTAGTATGACAAATATTTTGAAAATTAGATTGAATGTGAAAATAAGATGGATAATCTGAGAGAAAGAGTTATTCATCTTGAACCCTCTTAGGATTGAAAAGGTGACAAACTCTTTTATTCCATGGTGTTTTGGGAATTCACCAACACTCAATTTCACTATGAAGTTTATGAGAATTTGTTCTCATTTTAGTGTTGTTTATTTTCTTCTTAACAATGATCAAGACAAAGAGATGTTTTTTTATTGTTTATGAGAATTTGTTCTCATTTGAGTGTTGTTTATTTTCTTCTTAACAATAATCAAGAAAAATAGATATTTTTTTATTTTCTAGATTGGGGTTGATCACCCTCTTATAATATCTTAGTTTTGTACCCTCTAAATCTTTATCACCCCAAAATGATCTACTAATATTTGTAATATTATCCTTAGTCTGCAAAATTATCTCCTCCTTTATCTCCTAGTGGTCTAGCCAAGATCGAGCATCCTTATGCCATCTCGGCTTCAGCTAAATGTGGGGGTTTTGGCTACAGTTAGAGGCAATTTTAGGAGACCCCTTGGCTTCCATGTTGTTTAACTTCTTATACATAAGATACCTATTCATAGACATGCTTTCAATGGGGAAGAGGCTTGCTTCAATTAGGAGATAAGATAGGGAGTATTCCATTTAATCTTGAGATTGTAGGTTATAAATTATTTTTGGATCTATTCTATCTTTCTCCATGACTATCTGTAGATACTGCAACCCCAAACCTCACATCCATATAAAATAATATGGTGACGAAAGTCTCAAAGAGGAGTTTTTTTTAATCCCATATTCAAAGATCCATTGAATTAAAATTATTTGCAAATCCATGGTAAGCTTTCAATCCTTTATTTATCTTTTTTTGAATGTTATAATTCCAATTGAGCTTGTGATGGAAATCAATTCTAAGATATTTGTATGAAGGAACTCCCTCCAAGTAGTTGTTGTCATATATGAAAACATCATATGTAATCATTCTCGATTTAGTTATCATGGCTTTAGTTCTAGTATTAACAATCAAACCCATCTTGGAATAGAAATCTTGGAGTATTCCTAGTTTTGCCAAGATCGTAATAGCACTTCGCCAAAAGACAAATACCATCAACATAAAGGAGAAGGGTTATTATTATTTTAGTGAGCGTGGGGCCAACGTAACTTATTACAATGTTTTCAATAATAATGATTATTATTTTTCATTATATTGTAATAAAAGCTTAATTTTATTATTAATATATATGTATCTAGCTTGAGTGGGCTTAATGGTTAAGAACATGCATTTCCTCTTAAGAGTTTATATGTTCATATTCAAAGGAGGGTAGAATATGTACACCAATATTGACTTTGGCACTCTAATCATTGTGCCAAGGAAAATTAGTCTCTGTGATGAAAACAATTTATAGGGGTTCTCCATTTTCAAGTTTTCTTATGGGCTTGATTCTGAACCTATGGGTAATGGGCCCACTATGCTTCTGTTTCCCATGCATGCATGCAACATCAATTCCTCATTCTTGGCTCACACAGTCGTTACATGCAACATTAATTCATCAAACAAATTCTACACATCTATGCATCAAATCACCATGCACACAAACAAAATTACATAAACTAGGCATCAAAATTATTCTAATTGTTATACTATTACATGGTGCCTCAACTGGTCATATCTTGTTCTAATGGCCGCCCTTTATACACACAAAGGTTTACTATTTATAATAGAAAATTACAATATCATGGATTATTTCAAGATCCACAATCTTCTCCATAAAGCTCTCAACGTGATCCTCTCCGCAAAGCTCTCTACATGATCTTCTCCATAAAGCTCTCAATGAATTCTTAAAATATCTCATAGATGTGATTTTTCAAGCCTTTAATCCTTTACAAAATAGATATTATCCGCCTTTTTTACCTTCTAGAACTCATTTTTGCTAATTTTTCGAAGGATGGGTCAATACTCCTGCAACACTCTGGAGGCGTCACTCATGAACACATAGTGTAGGAGGATACAAGCAATATGAAAGTAAGTCCTATCACCAAATCCGGTCTCTGGAGTTTTGGTGTTTGGAATCAATTTACTACTCCCATTCGTGTTCTAACTTAGTGAACATTAAAATTAGATTATTATTATTATTATTAGATAAGAAATTTAAATAAATAAATAAATAATATTTTTTTCAAAATTAAAGAAATGATATTATTATTATAAAAAAAATTAATTTATATTTAAAAATAATTATAAAAAATTGGTATATTTTATTAATATAATGGTTAATTGATTATAAGCTAAATATACATTTTTTTTTTGCTAGGTTTCCTCTCCTTTTATATAGAAAAATATGTTAGATAAGTGAAAAAATAATTAGATATGCCTATCTTATAACAAACTGAAATAGTTATTAAAATTATAAAATCTCGAGACGTGTTTGAGTGCACGAAGCACTCCCAAACCTTGAGCAAACCCCATCTGTATCGCTCTATGACCACCTCAGGGGGGGGGGGTTCGACCCCCCAGCCTTCGGCCCTTTTGTCTTTGGCAGTCTTCCTTCTAATCCCTCCAACACCCCGTCCAACTCCCGATCCAAGTTCAACAGCAAAGCTTTGGCTGCAAACCACAACCCTAGAGCCAATGGCTCTACATCCGCGGGGAACATTCCCAGTTAGAACAGTGCGACAGGCCTATCCCCTTACAAACCCCTCTCGGAGAAAACACCCACATTGATCATCGAAGATCCTTGGATCGATGAATACATAGATCACATGAGTAAACATGCCCTAATATGTCGATTCATGGGAGTTTGACTCAATGAAAAGGCTCTCTGCTAGTGGATAAACCAGAAGTGGAAGCCTAAAGGGGACTATGAACTTCAATTGGGGTCAAGGAGCTTTTTCATTGTCATCTTCGCTCACAGGGATGATAGAGATCGCATTTTC
This sequence comes from Pinus taeda, assembly GCA_000404065.3. Lineage (NCBI taxonomy): Eukaryota > Viridiplantae > Streptophyta > Pinopsida > Pinales > Pinaceae > Pinus > Pinus taeda. Next base: position 31,401 of record APFE030398917.1, read on the forward strand.
GAAGGAGGCCTATACTTTTGCAACTCTGCAGGACACTACATGACGTAGTGGAGACCCAACTTTGCTCCAGAAAGGGAAGATTTCAAAAAAGTTCCAGTATGGATTAGACTCTACTCTCTGCCTGTTAACTACTGGAATAAGCGCATCCTGGAAGCCATCGGGAATCAACTGGGAATCTTCGTCAAAACCTCAGATCTCACATCTCGAGGTAAGTACACTGCCTACCCTAGAATCTATGTTTACATGGATGTATCAGGACCCCTCCCAGGCCATATTGATCTGGTCCATAAGGGAGTTCATTGGAAGCAATCCATTGAATATGAAAACATCCCATTTAGATGTCGGACATGCCAACAGCATGGACATCTTAGTCATGGTTGCCCCCTTAATCAACTCCCACCACAACCGCAAGCGGAAAAGGTGGATAATCCACCCCCAGGATTCATCCCAGTATCAAGGAAGAACAAAGACAGAAGGGTAAAAATCCTCTGAAACCCTCCACTAACCCGACCCCTACCCAACAAAATAGCTTTGAAGAACTTGGTAACCTTTATCCAAATCAAAACCCTCTGGAATCTCCCGTCCCCATTGCTCAAGATCTATCCATGATTGTTCAGTTATCAAACCCATCAAACACTTCCATCCCGAACCCTAACTCACACCAAGCCCAACCACAGCAACAAAACTCACAGCCCCTTCCTATCCAGAACAATACAAGCCATGCCTTATTGCAACCCCCTCCCTGCACAGAAACCCATTCATACCAGCCATCCTCAACCACTCCCACTAATCCTCTGGAGGAGATCACAGGCGACCTAGATCTCTAAAAGGTCAATGAGCAATGGTCCAAATTGGGAGTGGATGCCATTCCCTAGGAGCATTTGGAGAAAATAGAAATGGCATACCTGCAGTTGGAATATCTAAACCAAAATGCAGCCAAAAAGAAATGGGGAAACAACAGCCAATCGGGCATTCAAGCCAACCTGGATCTGGACCAATACAAGCCGAAAGGTTCGGGAAGGAAGAGGGGGCGAAAATCCACAAAACAGCAAATACAATAACTCGGCAGGCACCTAATCAATGAAGGAAAAATCAGGGCCTTGGTCCTATCCACTCCAAAGGTTACTCAATGAAGATCACAACCTGGAACATCAGGGGGCTAAACGGTAACTCCAAAAGATGAATCCTAAAAAACGTCTTTTCTCGCAATCCCCAGACCTTATTCTTCTTCAAGAATCCAAATGCTCATCCAATGGCATAGAGACGCTTAAAAGACTTTTTTCAAAAGGTTATCATTGCATAAGCACAGAAACCATTGGGCAAGTGGGAGAGCTACTCATGTTTTGGAATAAAAGCAAGTTCTTTATGCAGAATTCTCTGTCCACTAAGCATTCGTTATCAGTCATCTTCAACATGCCAGAATCAAGGCATATGATATGCATCACCAATGTGTACAGACCTCAGCGGATCCAGGAAAAGTTCAAGATGCTGGAAGACCTAGACGAGGTCCGACAACACCATGGGGCAAATCACTGGATCTTAGGTGGTGACTTCAACATGATCACCACCCTAGAGGAAAAGAAGGGAGGCTTAAGAAGACTGGATAAAGACACGGAAGCATTCAACACCTTCATAGCTGCACCTAAACTCATTGATGTCCCCACATTCAATGGTCTGCATACTTGGAACAATAAGCAAGGGTGAAATAGGCAAATTGCATCGAGGCTCAACAGGGTCCTTATCTCGGAATCCATCATGCTCCAAAATCTAGATATGGAGGCCAGCATTCTGCCTATTGGGGGATCTGATCACTGGCCAGTGCAGATTCACTTCACCAATATGGACAGGCCTCACAGTAGACCTTTCAGATTCGAGGCTTTTTGGACAAATCACCCAACATTCATGCAAAATATACAGAGCCGGTGGACTCAAACCACCATAAAGGGTGATAATATCATGTACATCTTCCAGCAAAAGCTCAAGATCATCAAAGCCAATCTCAAACGTTGGAACAAGAACACCTTTGGCAACATTTTTCAAGCCAAAAGAGAGCTCGAGGAAAACATGGCAGGCCTCCAGCAAACAATGATAAAGGAAGGGCCCATTGATGAAAGGTTGGCTCAGGAATCAAACCTACAAAGGCAATGGGAAGAAAGGCTAAGACAAGAAGAGTTGCTTTAGAAACAAAAATTGAGGGTGCAATGGTTAAAACATGGAGAACACAACACAAGTTTCTTTCATAAGTCAACCATTTAGCACAGAGCCAACAATCGTATTCTATCCCTCAAAAAAGTTGATGGCACTAAAGTTTATACTAGGGAGCAAATAGGAACTGAAATTAAATCATACCTCAATTAACTTCTCAAAGATCCCATTCATGATAGAACCCAAGCCATCAGTGAAGTCGTCAGTGCTATCCCCCCCCTAGTTATAGAGGAGGAAAACTCCCTTCTTCTAAGAGAGTTCACTAAGCAGGAAATTGAAGCAGTCGTCTTCACCCTGACAAAGCTCCTAGACCAGACGGCTTTGCAATTGAATTCTTTAAAGCTTGCTGGCCCATTATCAAGGCTGACCTTTTCAACCTTATAAAGAACTTTCACAAAACCAAGAGAGTGTTGCCTGAAATCAATGCCACCTTCCTCACCCTAATTCCAAAATTTGATCAAGCTAATTCACCCGACAAGTTCCGGCCCATAGCCCTTTGCAATGTCATAGACAAAATCCTATCCAAACTAATGGTTAACATACTTAAACCCATCCTCCCCTCAATCATATCTCCAGAGCAATCAGGATATGTTAAAAGCAGGCAGATCACTGACAGCATAATCCTCACTCAGGAGATTCTACATTCTAACAAAACACAGAGGATTCCATGTATGCTCATCTAGCTTGACCTTTCAGAGGCATTTGATAAAATCAGTTGGATCTACATAAGAGCAATCCTCCAGGATTTCGACTTCAACCAGATTTGGACAAATTGGATAATGGAATTGGTCTCAGGAGCATTCTTTTCAATCATGCTAAATGGAGGGCCCCTACAACCCTTCCTTCCGTCCAAAGGTATAAGACAAGGAGATCCCCTGTCTCCTTTTCTCTTTGTTATTATGGCAGAGGGTCTGGGAAGATCTCTATCCAAAGCAAACTAAAAGAATCAGCTCAAAGGCATAAAACCAACTACTCTCTATGAGACAAAGACACAACAAATAACTTTATCGAGACGTAGAAAATGTGAAGACCAAAATACAATAGGGTTTGCGTTCTTTGATAGACTAGACGTGACAAAAGGTAATGAACCTATCAGAACCAGACCGAAAAATTTCCTTGATACCATACACCACATACCAATATTGGGCAATTGAATGAAATGCTCGTCGGGTCAAAACTCTGGAAGGTCGCAAAAGGGAGAACTGCCACTAGTTCAAATAGGGACCTGACCCAAAATTGTGTAAATTGCATTGAATGCTCCTATGCATGAATTTCCTACTCAGATTACCTAGTCTCTACACCAAAGGACACCACTCACATGGCTTCTCCTCGTCATGAAGACCATGTAAATGTAGAGATGGTCCCAATTGTGGTTTCATCGAAGAATGGCTTGGTCAAAGGTGATGTGTATGAAGAGCAAGTTGTGCTTGAAGCTCACTCCCATTTTTCTTTGATTATCCAACAATTGGAGAAGATGCAAGAAGAAATGGAGCGTCTTCAGCTGTCAGTAGATCACTTGGTTGCAAAAGTGGAAAATTTGGCTTCAAAAGTGGATGGCATTGAGGTGAAGGTAGAGTTAGTGTAGAAAATCTTGTAGATTCACAAGCTCATGCAATTTACTAAAGCACAGGACAAGAATATACTTCTACTTCAACCACTGGAAGCCAATAGATCGATGAAAACAATATGAACAAGAATAAGATAAATCAATGGCACATAACAAAAGATGTATCTGGGGAAATCCACTGTGCAAAACCCCGCTATATGTATTGCATATATAAGAAATGTTAGTGAAGATACAAAGCTTGTTCTCAATAGAACAATTCCGCACAAGTATGCTCAACTCTCTTAGCTCATAAGCTAGCTCTTGTCTAACACTTAGCCAATCCTACAACCCTCCAAGCCCCTAATCTCTTGCATAACTCCTAGGATGAATAGCCTAGATTTAAAGGGAATTCATGCTTCCAAAGCTGCGCAATCCAAACATACGATTGATCTTTGAGGCATGCATGATATTTACACTCCGATAAATAATACCACTTATAGTACATTGTCCCTTATAGTACATTGTCCCTGCACTCTAGTCCCAATTGGGTCTTTCTCTGAACTGACATGCATGAGTTTATCATGAGGGAATCTTCAGTTAACTAGAGTAGCACTAGTGGATGCATTAGTGCACCAACTTACTATTAGTCCTCTATTAGTTCCTTAAACAATTTGGAACTAATTTAACTTAACTTAGCTCAGTAGACTGAGTGATCTAATTTCCAACTCAATTTAAACTCATATTGGAACCCTAAAACTTAGGGGAACATATACATGACTACAGAAAGACTTCCAACCGAAATTCTTAAGATAATTAAGTTAATTAAACTTAATTAACTATTTACAAGTTGCTATGAGAATAGAATTCGATTTTAATTCTCAATTTAATTCAAGAAAAAATTAAATTGGAATTTCTTGTTGCCATTTCTCAACACTCCCTCTCAACAAGAAAGGGATTATCAACTACCCTAATCCTATCTCTGTGAAACTCGAATTGAAATCTTGAGAATGCCTTTGTCAAAATGTCAGCATCTTGCTCTTCCATGGGAATGTACTCTAACAACATGATCTACCTCAATACACAATCTCTAAGATGATGATATCAGATATAAATATGCTTAGACCGTTCATGAAAAACTAGATTTTAAGATTTTGATACAACTCTAATTATCGCAGTAAATCACAGTTGGATCCATTTGCCGACCAAACAAACCAACCAGGATCTTCCTCATCCAGATTGCTTCACATGTTGCCTGACTCGTAGCCATGTACTATGCCTCTGCCAAACTAAGTGCAACCGATCTCTATTTCCTGTTGTACCAAGAAACTGTCGTTGATCCAATACTAAAGATCCCTCCTGATGTGCTTTTCCTATCGGATGGACTCCTTGCCCAATCTGCATCAATGAAGCCTTGAAGCTTCACTCCCTCTGTCCGTCTATAACATAATCCATACTGAGAAGTGACCCTGAGGTATCTCAACACATGCTTTGTCGCCTTCCAATACAGCTTGGTATGCCTAACCATCGCTTGACTAGGTTGGTTAACTGCATAGCAAATATACGGTCGTGTGTTCACCAAGTACATGAGTGAACCCACAAGCTACATGTAAACAATAGCTTCCACTATTTCTCCCGTAGTAGCATCCTCCTTCCTCCAGTTACCTACTAGAGGAGTATCCATGGGCTTGCTGCTCTCCATGCGGAACCTCCTGAGTATCTCGTTGGCATACTTACCATGAGACAAAAACAAATCCCCATCTCCCTATCATACCTCCATGCCAAGAAAGTAGTGCATGAGCCCCATGTCCTTCATCTCAAACTCTCTTGCAAGACTTGAATAGCTGATCATCACCTATCAGTATGGTATCATCAACATAAAATACAATGATCAAGATCTTACCTTCCACCACTATGTGGTACAGGTTCACATCCGCTTCACACTTTGTGAAGCCCGACCCGATGAAGTAGTTATCTATCATGGTTACGAAGCATGGGGTTCTTGCTTCAGCCCATACAACGCTCTCTTGAGTCGGCACACATGCAACTCATGATCAAAGGTATCAAAACCTTCAAGCTACTTATGTACACCCCTTCCTCAATCATACCATTAAGGAAGGTTTTCTTTACACCCATCTGATGTATCTTCCACCCCATCTATGCTGATAGTGCCAATATAGATTTGATTGACGAGTACTTTGCAATAGGAGAAAAAATCTCATCATAGTCAATCCCCTCTACCTGTGAAAATCCTCAAGCCATAAATCTAGCCTTATACTTCTCCACACTACCATCTGCAACTTGCTTTACCTTGTAAAGTCAACGGGAGCTCACCACTGACTTGTCCTTTGGTCTCAGGACCACATCCCAAACATTGTTATGAACTATGGAGTCATACTCCTCCACCATGGCATCAACCCAAACCGACTACTACTCTGCTTCCTTAAAGGAAGATGGCTCTATCACAACACATTCGCCCATAAGAGCCATGTATCCAGTGTAACCCTCAGGTGACCTCCTCTGCCTGCACTGAGAAGTGGGTGCTCCCACATTCTCCCATGCATCATCCAACAATTTGTCAGCCTCTCTAGAAGACTCTACCTGAGTGGATATCTCCACTCCCAGATCCTCTGCATGTGGATGCTCCACATCAATTTGAGGCTCCTCAACCTTAGGAGCTAAAAGCTCCTCATTCGCATGTAGCTCAAGCTATCTCTCAATGGAAACTTGCATGGCCTTCTCCTCATCAAATCTGACATCCCTATGAACCATTGTCATCCTGTTGGTCTGCAAGTACACCTGATAGTTGTGAGGTGTATCAATGTACCCCACAAATATCCCCAACTCTAATGCTGGCTTAAGCTCCTTCTGTGCATATTTAGTCACATGGAAATATACCGATGACCCAAAAACCCTGAAGTGACCAACATCTGGCTTCTTATTGGAATAAGCATCCTCTAGTATCTTCATCTCAAGTATCTGATGTGGGCTACGGTTCTGAACACAAGCCATTGTGTTGCATTCCTTATCCCACAAGTGTAGTAGTAGGCCCTGATCATGCAACATTGCCCTTGTTTCCCCTACTATGCTTATGTTCCTCCTCTCAACCACCCCATTCTGCTGAGGGTTATGGAGTGTCATCAACTCCCTATTAATCCCTTCCGCTGCATAGAAGTTCTTAAACTTGTTTGAGACATACTCACCATCATTATCACTTTGTAGAGCTTCAACCTTCTTGCCTGACTCTTTCTCCACCAATGTTTTAAACTCACAAAACTTTGTGAAAGTTTGATCCTTTTTCTACATGAAAAATATCCACCATTTATGAGAATGCTCATCAACAATTATCACATAGTACCTTTGTTTGGTCGTGGATGTTGTCGAGAAAGGTCCACACACATCTGAATGGACTCACTCTAGAATATCTTTTGCTCGACTGTCTCTATCGTGAAAGGAAGACTTGGCATATTTTCCCAAAGTACACCCCTTGCATGTATCAACTTGCTCAAGTGTACCTTTGGGAATACCAGTAGATATTTGTTGCAATATCTTCAAAGCCTCATGATGCAAGTGGCCCAATCGCCTATGCCACAAATCACCAACATCTCTGCACCCTTTCTACTTTTGTGCTCAAAGAAACACACTCCTCTACCTCCAGCTTATAGAGATTCTTCACCCGAATCCCTATCTTCTTTACTTGACCTGTGGCTATGTGTCGAAGGAATGCCTTTCCTTTTGAGAAGATCACATCATAGCCTCTATCCTCAAGCATGGCAACTGAAAACAAGTTCTTCTTTAGTCCAGGCACATACATAATATTCTTCAAGATGAGTGGAGCCCCATGCTCTCTCTGAAAAGTAATCATACCCAATCCAGTAACACTATACTTCCCGTTGTCACCCATCTCGATATGCAGCTAGAGGTCTTTCTCCTCTAGGTCATTGAATAACACTTTGTCACCAGTCATGTGGAATGAAGCTCCATTGTCTAAGTTTCATACACTTCCCATCATTGATGACACCATGCATGCAATGAGGGAAAAGTCCAATTTGAATTGATAATCCAAAGCCTCACCCATCCCTCCTCCTGAGGGCTTCTTCTTAGACTTCTTGAGTGGACAATTTGTAGCAAAATGGCCAAGCTCATGACAATGAAAGCGCTTAACTTTCGTCATGTCTTTCTTCTTACCTCCATGATAAGAATCTGATTTGGAATGGGAAGCTTTCCCTTTCCCCTTCTTTACCTTAGTCGCTAAGGCATAGTTCTCTTCATCATCATTCTTTGATTAAGAGTGATCTCTGGTGTTCCTCCTGATCTCCTCCTGCATCAAATCCAACCACAATCGTTCTCAATCCGACAACTTCTCCTGACCATTGACAGAGTCCTGATAACTTGCCAACTCTTTAGGATTCCTAGAAAAGCAAGACTTACCATATCATCCTTGGCAACCATGATTCCAACACTTCCAAGTTCATCACGACACTGAGTGAACTTGGTCAAATATTTTGGAACCGTCTCGCCTTTATCCATTTTGATTTTTTGAATTTTGTCCTTCAGTGCCAATTTCCTTTGGTCCCTGTTGTTCTGATACAAGTCCGTCGGTGTTTTCCACATAGCATACGAAGTTTCATTTCCATGGAGACTCGAGACAATGTGGTCCCGAACTCCCTCTGGGATTATTTGCCTCGCCTTCACCACACACTTCATCCATTCGGCCAAATTTTGTGCATCCGATGTTGTTGCCTTAGGAATTTCTCGATCAATGAATTCCTTCAATCCATTATCCTCTAGCACAACCTCAATTCTGTCCCTCCAGGCTATAAAATTTGAGTTACCTTCCAAGGTATACTCAAGCCCCAAACCGTAGAACGCCATCTGTCAATCCTGAAGTATGTATTGCAAATTCGAATTTCACCTATAACCCAACACTCAAAACTTTGAAATCTCCTCTAGTATATTGTTCTCAGCTCTCATACCATGTAGAAAATCATGTAGATTCACAATCTCATGCAGTTTACTAAAGCACGGGATAAGAATCTACTTCTACTTTCAACCAGTGGAAGCCAATAGATTGATGAAAGCAATATGAACAAGAAGAAGATAACTCAATGGCACATAACATGTCAGGCCAGGTAGTAACTCCACAAATTTATTCATATTATTCCTTCAGGTAGGTCTTTATTATATACATGAGGGAGATTGTTCACTTCATCTCCCGATGATTGTTCATATTTCTTATTATTTATTTACATCAATTGTGTTTATTCACCCAATCTTGATGATTAGGTGTCAACATTTCCCCCTTAATCTGAAGGGATGTTGGTGAGTCCAAGCATCATTCTGAATCGTTCAAGCTTTTCTCTTCCAAGCGCTTTGGTGAAGATGTCTGCAATTTGCGCATGAGTGGAACAATGACGGAGATGGATTGTCTTGGCCTCAACATGATGTTGAATCAGATGATATTTAGTATTGATGTGCTTTGTTCGATCATGGAACTTTGGGTTCTTGGCCAACTTTATTGCAAAGGTATTGTCAATCATGAGTGGAGTTGATTGTACTTGTTTTACCTGCAAATCTTCAAGAATTTTCCTGAGCCACACAATTTCTTTTGTTGCCTCAACTGTTGCCACATAGTATACTTCTGTTATGGAATCTGTTGGAACTAGTTGTTTGCATGATCTCCATGAGACAACTGCTGATCCAAGACTCATAGCATATCCTGAAGTAGATACCCCAGTTTCTTTGTCTCCATTGAAGTCTAAATCAGAATATCCAATCAAACTGAAGTCATCCACCTATGTATAATTGATTCCAAATTCTTGAGTTCCCTTCAAGTACCTTAGAACTCTTTTTGCAGCAGACCAATGTCCCTCACAAGGCTTTTGCATAAACTTGAAGAGGATTCCAACAGCAAACGAAATGTCTGGTCTGGTAGTAGTTAGGTAGTTGAGACTTCCTACAAGCTGTTTATACTTTGTTGCATCCTCAAATTCTTTTCCTTCAATAGATGTGAGCTTTAAGTTTTCTTCTATTGGAGTAGTAAGAGGATTGCATTCTGTCATGCCAAACCTGTTCAACAGATTTGCAATGTAGTTCTTTTGAGAAATAAACGTGGACTTTGGATGTTGAGTTACTTCAATACCAAGATAGTAATGAACATAGCCCAAATCATTCATTTCAAAACTTTTCCCCAATTCCTTCTTTATGGATGCAATGTAGCTTTCATTGTTCCCTTTCATCAAAATATCATCTACATATACTACAATATATACAACTGTTTTGCCAAATTTCTTGACAAATAAAGTTGCGTCATCCAGATCATAATGTTTGAAATTGAGTTTTAGAAGATGCTCAGTTAGTTTTTCATACCAGGCTCACGGTGCTTGTTTGAGGCCATACAAGGAATTCACAAGTTTTCATGCTTTATGTTCATGTCCTTTCACAACAAATCCTTCAGGTTGGGACATAAAAACATTCTCTTTTAGATATCCATTCAAGAAAGCAGTTTTTACATCCATTTGATGGACTTTCCAACCATTCTGAGCTGCTAGGGCAAAGAGTGTCTGGATGGTAGCCCATTTTGTTGTGGGGGCAAAATTCTCCTCATAATCGACCCCTTCTTTTTGTGCAAAACCTTTTGCCACAAGCCTAGCTTTGTGCTTTTCAAGGGAGCCATCAGCTTTATACTTGTTCTTGTAGACCCACTTGCAGCCAATTGGTTTGGATCCTAATGGAGGAACAACTAGCTTCCAAGTGTCGTTCTTTATAAGGGCATCATACTCCTTTTGCATCGATTCTTTCCATTCATCATTAGAAGCAGCTTCTTTAAAGGAAGTTGGTTCAAAAGCTGTAGACAAGTTCAATTCACAATCATAAGAAACATCCATATCAACAGGTGAATTAGAGTCATCTACATCACCTCCATTTTGTCGGTTTGAATTTCTAGTTCCTGTTTTTCCAATTTCATCAGGATGAGCACTTTCAAGTGTCTTCGTCAGCCACTTTGGGGGAACTTTCTGAGATGGTCCAGGCTATTTTGTTGATTGAGTTGGGACTGAATCAAGATTGAGTCTCCCAATTCTATCAATTACATCACTTAAAGCATCATTCGTTTTTGGAGTTTCATCCGGGGGAGAGTGTTCTTCAGAAGAAGATTCCACATGTTGATCTAGAATAGGAATCCCCCCTTCAAGATGTGGAATCTGATTATCAAATTCTTGAAATGATTTTGTTTTTGCGAATTTATCCAAGAGATCAAGTTGTCGTTCAACAACATTGTCAGTTTTGGATGATTCAAGAAAAATTACATCTCTAGATACAACAAACTTTTTATTTACTTCATCATAGAGGCGGTATGATTTGGAGGTGTTTGGATACCCTAGGAAGATACACTTACAACTTCTAGCAACAAGTTTGTTTCTATGTACCTTTGGTATCAAAGCATAACAAGTGGAACCAAAGATCCTGAGATGTTTTACTGAAGGAACATGTCCATACCACAATTCATAAGGAGTCTTGTTTCTTATAGCATTAGATGGACATCTATTCTTTATATATGCAACACATAAAACAGCATCAGCCCAAAACATTATCTTTACTTTTTTGAAGAAAAGCATGGATCGTACCATATTCAAGATTGTTCTATTCATTCTTTCAGCTACACCATTCTGTTGGGGATTATAAGGCACAATTGTTTGATGTTTGATCCCATGTTGGCGAAGATAGTTTTCAAATTCATTTGATGTGTATTCTTTTCCATTATCAATGCGAATAGACCCAATATGACATTGTGCATCATTTTCAATCCATTTATGAAAGTTCTTGAATGTTTGAAAAGCATTAGATTTGTTCTTTAATAAATAAACCCAACACATTCTGGTGTAGTCATCAATAAATGTCATCATATATTTATTTCCATTTGCAGAAGGAACAAGCATTGAACCACATAAATTGAAATGAATGAGTTCAAGTTTTCTATGTGCTCTTGAATGTGAATCATGAAAAAATTGTTTGCTATGCTTTCCTAGAATGCAAGCATCACATTGCTTAAATTTCCTAGGAATTGTGGGCAAACTAGCAACATCATTTCTCTTCAACAAGTTGAGACTGTCATAGTTCAAATGTCCAAATCTAGCATGCCATAATAAACTTGATGGAAGTGTACCTTATTCATAATGAGAATTGTATGAGAAATGTTGTGCACGAGCAGAGGTACCTTGCAGCTTGAGAAGCCTTTCTTCTTCTATTCCCCTCATGACAAGTAAGTGGTTAGATGCTTTTCTCACCTCAAGCTTGCCATCAAACATATGAATGGAGTAACCTTGTTGGCGGATGTGGACCAAGGATAGCAAGTTTCTCTTGAGCTGTGGGAGATATAGAATATGATGCAGAAGAAAGTTTGGAAGACCGGGCAATTTAAGCTTGATTGTGCCAAGCCCTGATGGCTTGATTTTTGATTGGTTTGCAAAGTATACTCCTCCATCAAAATTGTCAGTAAATTCTTCAAAAAAATCTTTTCTATGAATCATATGGCAAGTTGATCCTTAATCAAGCAACCAATATTTTTTCCAAGAAGCAAGTGAAGCATTAAATAAATCTTCATTTACTCCAATATTACATTGTGCCACAACATAGTGAGCGGATTCAGGTGCTTTACCTTTGTCCGTGTCATTAGTTTTACCTTTTTGTTGGTTTCTTTGTTGCTCAATTTTGTCCCATGGTAACTTGCATGTAGAGGCATCATGTGATCCATTTCTTTTGCAGCATATGCAGTGCAAATCTGTCTTTTCTCCTTGAGAGTGTCTGCCCCCCTGCCTCTGAAATATCTTCCTTTTCCTCTTCGACCACCTCTTCCTCTAAAGAATCTTGAGCAGGATTCTTTTCTTTATGAGCAAGGCACACAGCCTCTTCAGAAGATTCAGGGGTTGTCTTCTTTCCAGAAGCTTTCTCTCTTTCAGCAAATTTTTCACAAGAGAGTCAAAGGTAATATCTTTGAGATTTCCATTTGCTTGAATAACTCAAGATAATTAGAGTAAGTAGGATAAAGTGCCTTGCGAAAAGCGATAAGAGGAATATCCAATTCAACCTTAGTGGATTTGATATCATGCATTATAAATTTTACTTCGGATGCAAGAGCAAGAGGATCATTATTTTGTAATTCAAGAGTGAAGAGTTTAATCATGAGTTGAACGAATTCAAATGCAAAATGTGAATCATAGAGTTCTTTCAGTTTTGAAAGGCTTCGAAAGCAATTGAAAATGGCGAAATATGGCAACTCACCTCTTCATTTATAGATGCTGTGATTAATGCATAAGCTTTGCTATTCTTATTTTCCCAAATGGTGAGCTCTTTGTCTGAGGTAGGCTTTTCTAATTCTTTGTCTCCATCTCCAATGCACACTCCTTTCCACAACTCATTGAAAATGAGGGTGTGTTTTATCATGTGAGACCACTCAGGATAGTTCTCCTTGCCAGTGAGAACTATTCCCACCATGGATATGATTGAATGCATATTGTAACAAAAAATTATGCTGCAAAATTTTACTCCTAATGGGAAAGAATATAATTCTGATATGACTGGACAACAAATATTGAGTGTAAATATATGGGCAGTGTAAATATATGGGTGAATTTACGTAATACAAGAACTGTGTAATATGGGAGCAGCGTTAAACAAAATATGTTGGGTCCCTATAATACTAGTGATTACCCCATTACTATTGTAGTTATACCCCTTATTTATATTGTTGTGCCCTTATTACCCCCATATTGTTATTTATGTGCCCCATAGAATCCCTCTATTGTTATTTTTGTGGCTTTATATTATTATTGTTAGGTCGGCTGGATTATATTGTGACTCCTTAGACTCCTATATATAGAAGGAGGTTTTGTCATTTGTATCATCCAAGAATTGTTCATTTATGTAATGTAAAGGAGGTTCCCCTGGAAGAGGCTGAATTCTAAGGCGTTGATCTATCTTTTCTATCTTTCATTGAGCTGGTTTCATAACATTTGGTATCAGAGCTTTGGATTCTAGGGTTTCGCTGCTCCAAACAGGTCATCGTGGAATTTTCGCTATAACTATTTTTCTGTGACGTTTCAGAAGTCGAAAAAAAAACCCATTTGAGAAGAAATTGCGTTGAACCTTGGGTCCGAATTTCAGAGCTTTTTGCGTGATATTTACGGAGATATGATCTGAGGAAGTTGGTCTTTTTGCAGACTCCTAAATTACATTCAAAACAGGCGACCTGGGGAAAATCGTCATAACTCTCTCTCTGAGCATCGGATTGAAATTTCGTAAGAAGTTAGAGAAAGAGGACAGTCTGTAGTTTCTTGTGTGCATTTTGCAGATCCAAAGGTCGAAACAGTGACACGTGGCATGTCGTACAAATTCGCTCTACTGAACTAGTCTATAATCAAGTCACTGTGGGAGATTTCGGATAACTCTTCCTTGGAGAATCCAATTTGGGTAAGACTTGTGGCATTGGAAAGAGGACAAAGAGGGCTACTACAGGTCACAAATTCAGAACTAGATGATCGGAAAGTACAGAGATACATCAGAGGCAATATCGAGCTCCTACAAAGTGAAAAACGGTGTGTAGATTTTCTTAAATTTTTGCTTAAGCTTGGTTTGAAAATTTATTTTGAAGGAATTCAAAGGGCATAGTAGAGCATTATTATCGGTAACTGATGCCCCGAGGAAAGAAAATGCAGACACCTAGTAAGGAACCTGAAATATCTAGCATGACTCATGAAGAAGAGGAAGAAATGCAACATGATATATCAAAATTACAAGACCAAGTGCAACAACTGTCCCTTACACAAAAAGGAACAGAA
>APFE030398917.1:51608-81503 GCA_000404065.3 Pinus taeda
ATTTGTATCATCCAAGAATTATTCATTTATGTAATGTAAAGGAGGTTTCCCCCTCGAAGAGGCTGAATTCTAAGGCGTTGATCTATCTTTTCTATCTTTTCTTGAGCTGGTTTCATAAAAAAATATGGGACATCGTTAAACAAGAGACTTCGATGGCGGAATCCAAAGTCGAAAAAACTCAGTACTCATTTCATAGTAATCTCTAAAGAGAAGCTCTGATGGTAGACATATCATCCCAATAGTTTGCCATGTAATCTAAGAATGTTTTAAACAAAACATTAAACGCCTATATTCTAGAGTTGTTTCTTACAATTTGTGGCAACATAATAGTAGAAGTAATGAAATCCGAAAAGCTCACTGAAAATACTAAAAAATCACCATAAATCCCTTTGATTCTCTAGATGTTGAAGCCACGACTGTTTCTCTTACCATGAGCCATCTCAAATTTCCTACCCTTAGATCGAATATATGGTTTAGTGTGGTTGTGCAGAACACCTGGTGCCCTTCCA
Organism: Pinus taeda; assembly: GCA_000404065.3. Taxonomy (NCBI): domain Eukaryota; kingdom Viridiplantae; phylum Streptophyta; class Pinopsida; order Pinales; family Pinaceae; genus Pinus; species Pinus taeda. The sequence continues at coordinate 52,118 of APFE030398917.1, forward strand.
AAGTGCTTGACAACCTCACGATGGCTCTTGGGGCCACGCAGCAAGACTTCGATGGCAACATTAAAAAATATGGGATAGCGTTAAAACCAGGAGACACATACTTGAAGCGTCAGCACTGGCAGGTAGATCTTAACTACGGTTTCTGCTGAGGGTCGGAGGCAGAATTCCGCTCAGATTAGTATACAACAGGACAACGATCAATATATGTTGTGTTCTGGTGGCTATGATTCCATGAGAGGGAAACAATAAAATATATGCTACGTTCTGGTGGCTATGATTCCATGAGAGGGCAGCGATAAAATATATGTTGTGGAATATTTACGAGGATATTGACATGAGTCAAGAAATAGAGAAACAGTGAGCTGAAGAAAAAACTTAAGAGCAAGAATACTAAAGGTGTCGCATATTTGATAGCCACTAGTATTTCGACTGCTTGAAATAGAGGGCGTTCACTTAAAAAAACGCATATGACAGAGGGTGTAGATAATGTCAGACTGTGGAGAGGGCAGTACACAGACTCCACAGGGGGCAGTGGACAGACTGTAAGAAACTGACAGAAAGGAGTTACAAGACTATGCCAAAAATGGAGCTAGCTCTGATACCATGTCAGGCCAGGTAGTAACTCCACAAATTTATTCATATAATTCCTTCAGGTAGGTATTTATTATATACATGAGGGAGACTGTTCACTTCATCTCTCGATGACTGTTCATATTTCTTATTATTTATTTACATCAATTTATTTATTCACCCAATCCTGATGATTAGGTGTCAACATAACACAAGATGTATTTGGGGGAAGCCACTGATCAAAACCCTGTTATTTGTATTGCATATATCATAAATATGAGTGAAGATACAAGCTTGTTCTCACTAGAACAATTCCGCACAAGTATGCTCAACTCTCTCAGCTCACAAGCTAGCTCTTGGCCAACACTTAGCCAATTCTACAACTCTCCAAGACCCTAATCTCTTGTGTAATTCCTAAGATGAATAACCTGTATTTAAAGGGAATTCATGCTTCCAAAATTGCGCAATCCAAACATAGGATCAATCTCTGATGCATGAATGATATTTACACTCCAGTAAATAATACCATTGATAGTACAATGTCCCTGAACTCTAGTCTCAACTGGGTCTTTCTCTGCACTGACATGCATGAGTTTCTCATGAGGTAATCTTCAGTTAACTAGAGTAGCACTAGTGAATGCATTAGTGCACCAACTGACTATTAGTCCTCTATTAGTTGCTCAAACAGGTTGGAACTAATTTAACTTAACTTAACTCAATAAATTGGGTGATCTAATTTCCAACTCAATTTAAACTCACACTGGATCCCTAAAACTTAGGGAGAACATATACATGAAAACAAAAAGGCTTTCAACTTGAAATTCCAAAGCTAATTAAGTTAATTAAACTTAATTAACTATTTACAAGTTGCTATGAGAATAGAATTCAATTTTAATTCTCAGTTTAATTCAAGGACAAATTAAATTGGAATTTATTGTTTCCACTTCTCAACACTTAGCCATGATTGGTGTCCTCAAACAGGTATTCGGTTTGCAAAACCTATCATAGCAGGTAGAAAAGCACTCAAGCGAGTCTATGAATCACACAACCGCAGAAGAGGCAACGCTAATGATGGATGAAGGAGACGATACAATGGATGAAAGAAAACCTCTAGGAATTTAGAGTCAAGTCCAATCCTCCCTTTTGTTTAATGTATTGTAAATATGCAGTATTTTGTGACGTCTTTTGGAGAATTTACAAATTTAATGTTGTCAAAAAGTTGGTCATAAGTAAGAACATAGAGATATGTTTTTTTAACAGTTCTAGACTATGATAAAAAAAATAAACAATATATATATACGTAAAGATACTGGCCCATTTACCATATTGATTAATATAAACTAACCATTCCTTTTAAAAAAAAAATAAACAAACAACATTTAATCCCTCTAAACAACTAAACAAACAACATTTTAATCCTTCTATTAATGGATATCAAAATACCAAAACACAAACAAATTAAACATAATTATGAACAAAATCCCTCAATATTTCTCTAATCAAAATAATGATTAAATAACACTAAAATACCAAAACACAAACAAATTAGACATAGTTATGAACAAAATCCCTCAATATTTCTCTAATCAAAATAGTGATTAAATAACAATAGAATACCAAAACACAAACAAACTAGACATAATTATAAACAAAATCCCTCAAAATTTCTCAAATCAAAATAGTAATTATAGTTATCAAAATAGTGATTATGGTTAATAACAATTGAATACCAAAACACAAACAATAATTATGAACAAAATCCCTGAATATTTCTCTAATCAAAATAGTGATTAAATAACACTAGAAGTTAGACACAAACCTCTTTGGGGAGTTTCCTTCCATCACTAAAATGTAAGAAATAACCAACATAACCAAGGGTGCCAATATATGCATGTCAACATTAACCTATAGTCCTGTGGAAAGTAAATTAATGTGTGAAAATGGCATGAATAAGTGGTGGTGGGCCATAGTTTGCCTAACGACATATATTATCAAAGTTAGAATGACACAAATAAATGAGGGCCCACCAAGGGCAATATCTTATTTATATTGAATATGCCTTTGAGCCTTGTCATTTTCTTTATCTCAATTATTGATTTATTGGACCGTTTTGGCAATACAAATTGTATAGTGGTTGGAGTGACCTTGTCTATGATTCCTTTCCCCGCTTTAATCACCAGGTAAAGCAAATATACCCATCTTTTCACCTTACAAATAACCTTTTACTTTTTTCCTTAAGAAGTGATTCTTACATAGATGCTCTAGAATAATAGCTTTAAGTGTATTTATTCTATATATATATAATTCAATTAATATTGTGTCATAATATAAGTTAAAAATAATTTTTAAAATATTTATATTTAAACATTAATATAATATTAAACAATAATATGCATCATTCCAATTAATAGAGAAGTATTAATATTATTTGAAACTATACTCCAACTAATAATAAATGTTTCAATATATTACAGGGTTAGGAGGTTTGGTTAGAAATAATATTAAAACCTGGTTTGTTTTGCACTAGAGAAGGCATTATGCTTACATCCCTATTAAACAATAATATGCATCATTCCAATTGATAGAGAAATATTAATATTATTTGAAACTATACTCCAACTAATAATAAATGTTTCAATATATTACAGGGTTAGGAGGTTTGGTTAAAAATAATATTAAAACCTTGTTTGTTTTGCACTAGAGAATGCATTATGCTTACATCCCTATCTCTTACAAACCAATGGGAACTTATTGTTTTGAAATTTTAATTATTTTAAAATTTATTTATTTTATAAATAATTTCTAAAACTTATATTTAATTTTAACTTTTGGAAATGGTTTAAAAGTTATTTAAAATGTTTTTAATCTATTTATATTATTAAAAAAATATAAATATAATGTAGTAACTCGTACTTATTATTTTTAAATTATAATTAAAACTCAAAAAACAAGCCAACTCATATTAGAATACTAACTACATATTAATATATGGATAATATAATATAAACATAAGTATAGAAAAATACAAGGCATTATATTCGAGCATAAAACATAATATTAAACAATAACATGTACCATTCTAGCATTTAATAGAGGATGATTACAATCATTTGGAGTTGGACCCCAATAAGTAGTAAGTGTTTCAATGTACTTAACCACAAATATTGATCCCCATCCGTCATTTGTTGGCTTGAGAATCTCAGTTGTCTCCAAGATAACCAAGTTAATATTAGAAACTCATTTTTTTTGCACGAAAAGAGGGGACTAGCTATGCCTACATCACTACCTCTCACAACCTTTTTGGATAACCCAATAGAGCTATGATGATCATCGTCATGCTGTGATTGTGTTGACTAGGTTAGTAGGGGAAGGGGAAATACTATGTCATTCCTTGCTCATGTTGGACGCATCCCACTCCAAAACTTTAATAACTACTACAAAGGGGTCACCTCCATTTGAATTTTCCATACCTACAGTGAAATTTGCAAGGACAAAATCACGAGTTCACGCACATTATTTAAAGCATTATCTTACTATAGGAAAGATCAAAAATGTTTTTTTTTAAGATAGTCTTAGTGTGTTTTCGAGAGATAAGGAAAAAAAACCCAACTTTACCATAAACAAGTATCCAAACATAATGAAATTAAAATTCAAAAATAATCCCCTAATAAGATTTCTTTTCAAGATGGGGGAGGCAGGAGCGGGAGGGGTTATATATAGCCCCAAAGAACTAGTGACAAAATTTTCTTGGGGCGTAGGATGGTCAACAAATAATCAAGCAGAGGCCTTAGCACTATGGCAAGGACTAAGTATTGGCATAGCAAAAGGAATTTGACAACTTATTGTATTTGGAGATTCAATGATTATAATCCAAAACTTCCACGAAATTAAGAGTTCCCTTGGGAAAGATCAAACACCATTAATTACAAGAATATGGATGTAGATTCAAAAGTTTGAAACTATTGTTTTTTACCATATTAAAAGGGAAAACAACTCAATTGTTGATGAACATGCCAACATAGGAGCAAACCTACAAGAAGGTAGTCTTATTCAGGATCAAGGTGAGCCTCTTATTATTCTCATCCCATGAAATCTTCCTTAGGGAGGTTAAGACCCAATAAAAATAGGAATAAGCGGATTTCACAACCTATCAGTCTAATTAATATTGGCACTAATCTCGTCCATATGATTAGATCGGTGGTTCGCTCCTCGAGCAAGAAGATTTATTGGGAATGGCCTTCCAGATGGGAAAACAGGGATATGGATCTCATGCCACATGAAGGTGGAGGTTTGATTCAAGTGAATTTAATTTGAGGATTAACGGTCTACATGCTAGTACCCCACTCGTGTTGATGCACTCTAGTACGCTTGCGATCAGAAGTTGGGTGAAGGATTCTGAACAAGGAAACTAGGATACGATAATGCAAAATTGGGACAAGGGCATTCAATGTGAAACGATGGTTGATGATTTGGTAGGAGAGGAAATGTTGCAATATAAAAGGATCATATTATTCTTGAAATACTCCATGATTTCTATTAGAGCCTCTTTGTCTGGTATTATGGCATCCCTGAGTCAAGAAGGTAGTGGAACGACAAGAAGGATCACCTGCTGACCATAATGGAAGAACAATCGGCGACTTTGTCAAATTTTGGTGAGCAAGTAACATTGGAAGCTCGATCACAGTTTTTTCAACTCAATAGACAATTGGAAGACCTGGGAAAGGAATTGGAGTGTCTTCAACTCATGGTGGTTATTTTGGTGAAGAAGGTTGATAATATGAGCCTCAAGGTAGACGGAATTGAAGTTACAGTGGAGACGACAACGGTTGGTGTTTTAAAGGAGGTCTACAATCTCTCTGACCCTCCCCCTTCAAGTGCTCATGAAGATAATCTGCCCAACAAACCCCAGGAACAGCCTCTGGAAGAACCACCCCCGCACCAGATGGATGAAGTGGAGGAAAAGCAAACCGACAACGAAAAGGTGGAAATGGAAGCAAGCGGTTAGATAATTGCACAATGTTTGAATGTTTTGTAATTTTGCTAAATATTGTGGGGATTTTTGGAGAATATATCAAATAAATGTTGTAAGGATCTTTGCATGGAAAAGACCAGGTAGAAACTGAATGTTTAGTGAACAATTTTGGTCTACTGTTGAAGAAGAATTGTCTTTATATATAGGGTTCCAGTCGTACTCTAGCTGAATTAACCTAATTTATCTACTTCTTAAAAAAAAAAATTCAAGATATGTCGAAGTTGAAAAGTATTAACTGCATACTACTTTTGTCTAAGATCCAAAAAAATATAATAAGCAAGTTATAATTTTATAACATTACCAAAATCCTATTAGGTATAATATTAATATTTAAATATATTATTTAATTATTATAAAATTTTATTAGTTTATCAAATAAAATTAATAATATTCTCTCTATTAATTTAATTTTTGTGAAGATAACAATAATCTTCTACTTAATTTATTTTTTTTGGTAAATTTGGCAAGATTCTATCTTCATCATGTCCAATATATTAACCTGATCGACACGGGGAAATGAACCAAGAACTTCACATCAAGGAGTGCCTTAACAAAACACCTAGTCACCATCTATCCAAAACCCATAAACAACCTAGTCACCATCTATCCAAAACCCATAAACAATCTCCTACTTAAAATTTAATTTTCCATAAAAATAATAATATTATTTCCACTAAAAATTATTTTTTATTAAATATTACATATTTTATTTTATAAAATAAATATTATATATCTTAATATTGGACACATAATTAATTCATATGCATTTTCTCATTTTATGATTATTCGTGGCCATTATAGTTGAAACTTTCCCTTAACATGGCTACATCAGCAGAACATGACCACTCATATTGTCCTAGGAGGAAAATTTTAAAGATACTATGACAATTTGATGGAAAAGGGAAGATGTGGAGAAGTCTCCATCTTAGAAGTTCATGATGTCCAATATGCATATCTTAATCAATATTATTCCCAAGGAAAAAAAAAGTGCTTTTGCAATGTAGGTTGGCCAAGACTTTTATGATGAAAAATGCATTGCTTCATTTAAGGGAAGTCACACCCTCTTTAGCCTTTAGCCTTAGTGTATAGCATGTACCAACAGAGACCCCACATCCCACTAATTATTAAGTGGTTCACAATTTTAAAACCAGCCCCACATGTGTGCACATGGCCTGTACCTCCTAGTGTGAATTAATTAACCCTTACATCCAAAACTGTTAAACATTTTTTACTAATTACTTTGTCTTGTAACTGTAAGTTGTGCCCTAGACAATTGTGCCTCCTCGTGGCTAATCAACTCGATGCTTTAATTGTTTTTTCCAAAGTTGTTGCATTTAAAAGATATAAATTCAAATGAAACAAAATGAATAAAAAAATATGTTTATGGCTTAGTGTTTCACCTCGATTTTAAAGTGTAAATTTATTATGTATATTTTTTTAATTTGATTGGAAATGTTAAAAGTTAAAGAGATTTTTATGGAGTTCAATCTTGATTTTTAGCAGTTAAAATGGTTTTTTAACTGCATATTTGGATTCAGCGCCCTGAAAAACCCCTGGGAGCCATTGATTGTGCAGAAACTAGCCATCAAACTTGGGATTCCAATGAATTGCTGCCGGATTTTGACCGGAAAAATCCGCCGGAAAGGCTTTCAAAAAGTCGCGTTATAGACTACTGCGATTTTTATGGGAAATTTAATATATTATTTTTTAATCTTATAGTGTAATTATATATATTTGATATGCAATTTTAGATGGGTTAAAAAGTATTTATTTGGTGCCTTTTTTGTATAATGGGTATTATTTTTGGTAAAGTGAAGAATAATGTTTTGTTTTTTTTAATAGATATGGTTGAGGATAATATGAAATATAATATATCAAAATTATAATAATAAGATATGGGCGTATTTAATTTATAGATAAAATGGTTTTTTTCGCGATATTTTTTAGTTCAAAATTTGATAAAGATTTTAAACAACTTGAATTTAAATTGTTTAATCTGCATAATTCGAGTGCATTACTTGTGATTCAAAATTTGATAAAGATTTTAAACAACTTGAATTTAAATTGTTTAATCTGCATAATTCGAGTGCATTACTTGTTTTTCACGGTTCTAAATCCATTTATGCATTCAAAAATATAGTTTAAACAATCAAAAAAATCTGGAAATTGTATTGTCAAATTTTGGTGGATTCTAGTGAAAAGACTATTTCATATATAAGATATGTGCAAAACACCATTATAAATATTTCAATAATTATTATAGATTCATATTTCTATAATTATTAGAGATTCTTTATAATTAAGAATATTAATTATCACCAAAAAATTGATGAAAATTCAACAACAATATGTGACATGTTAAGAAGAAAAACAATAACTCTATCCACAATTACAAAATAGATTACTAAATCTTAATTGTATGAATAAAATGTAGTTGTACATATAAAATATATACAATTTGAACGATTAAAAACATATATTTTCTCCTAAAATATCACACGTTCAAATATAAAATAAAATAGAGTATATACACCTTTGTAAACTGTAACAATGAAATAGTTATATAAAAATGAATCTTTATTTCACAAACAAAAATCTATAAATCCATAAATCAAATGTTTAAATTCACCATGACCTTAAAATTTAAATTATTATTAAATATATTAAATATTTATTAGATATTATACAAAACAATTTTCTAAAATACAACTATTATTATATTTCAAATATTTTATAATTTTATTTATATTTTTAATTTTTAAATATAGAATTAATCATTTTCTTATTTTTTATGAACTTTTCTTTAATTAAATTTAAATGTACTTGCTACTTCTTTTATCTTTTACAATAACTTTAAGTACCTTTTTTTAGTACATTCTTCTTTTCCAATTCTTATTAATCAATTTTGATGACTTATAAATTTATAAATATAATATAAAAATAATTTAAAAAAAAGGTAATCCAACAGTATTAATAAACCTTTGTTGGAATCTGGTTGTTTGTTAGACATGTCACACTCTGCCCCAGGTGTAATGGAGTGGAATTATACAATCTCCAATGCAACTGCCATAAACCCTAACTCTAAAAATTATTAATTATTTGAAAATCGCACATAAATCAACATGATAACAAGCTTTTTAAGACACCATAAACTCACATCAGATGCCCAAAACAACCTTTAACCGACAAAGTTGTAATTTCAATGCTACATAAATTTCAATGACAAACCAAGTAAAGTTTAAAAAACAAAAAAGAGAAGAAAGCCATGGTCATATGAAGTGGGGTGAAGTGATAAAATAAATATTTTTAAAATTTCAATATTTACATTCATATAGTGTGGTTAATATTATTTTAAAAATATTTTTTCCCAATAAAAATATTTCACAATATTATATAAATTATATTATATATATATATATAATATATATTATATATATATATATATAATTTTTTAAATTAATATTATTTTTCTAGAATCTATACCACTCAAAAGTTAAGAGATTAAAGTGTAGATTAAGCAATCAACCTAAGCCATATAATCTAAGATATATATAGATTCATCCAACATGTAATAATATAAAACATATTCATTCAATCATTGTTTAAATAAATACAAGTAGATGATTAAGATAGGAAACTCTAATTTTATACAATTAGTAACATTATATATTTAAGGTTTAATGTTTGATTTAATAAGTGGACAAATTTGATCTTTTTTAAAGTTTTATTTTTTGTGATAAGGTGAAGCTTTGTCACTTTATCCATTTTTCATAATTATGATGATTTCAATAATTTTAAAATCAATTAAAACCCTTCAAAATAAAGTTTAGAATTAAAATTCTTATTAATTAAGTAAAATTATAACTTTTGACAAAATTCAATAAAAGAGAAATTGAGTTTGTTTATTAATTTACTTCTATATCTAACGATATATCCAAGCAAATCTAATTAAATAACCAAAATAACAAATTCTAAATCTTGAATTACTACAATAATAGAAGCAACACCTTATAATAACCCAAGGTAGAAGACATCATCACATGTGACACCAATAAAGTAAGATAGGATAAAAGGTTCAATGTTTATTGTTGTAATTGAAAAATAATATGAAAAACATAAACTAGCATAAATTCATATTAATCTTGAACCTTTAAAGTAACGAGGTATTTCAACTAAAGCTTTTCTTATTAATCTTGATACTCAATAGATCTAGGTTGTCTATACTAGTGAATGTAATGGACAATGTTATGACATGCCTCATCTTAGCTTGGTGGGTTAGTTCGAGTGGTTGAGTGCATGAGTTTCATGTAGGGGGTATTGAGGTCAATCCCCTAGGTTGGTTGTCATTGTTGCATACCTCACTTAATATTCCTACTAGTACAAATATTGTGAGTAGATGGGTTTACACCAAGTACCATCTATATAAAATGTGACCAAGTGCCCAATGGTTTCACATCTTAGCCTTTCATCATCTAATTTTGTAGCAAACAACCCTCTCTATATGATAATTTTATAGAATCTAACAATAAAATAATAATATTTGACAATGAAAACATGTTTATTTACAAATTATGACACTATATATGGATTTCTAGACCTCGTTTTAAAAAAATCAACTCCATTTGCAATTTTAGCAATCAAAACTTGTAGCTACAATATTCAATCAATTTTTTGTTAGATTTATAACCAAAAAATACTCAGGGAAAAAAAAAAAATAAAGAATCCATTTGCCATAAAATTTGGTTATTCTCTTTCATTGTTCGAAGAAAAACATGTATTAACTAATCCAATGTCTAAGCCATTTCAATGTCATATATCCAACACCTATCAAGAAGTGGGCCATTGTTTTTACACTAAATGATGCTTTCACAATTACTTAAATAACACTCATCAACTAATCTACTGACTAAGTCTTTCTAATGTCTAATTCAACTACTTGTAATAAGGGGATATCAATTTTGCACTTAATGGTGTGTGACCTCTCGCTCCAATGAATGACCATGTTAACTTATATTATTGGATGATTCCCTTACAAAACCATATCAATCCACAAAAAATAAACAGATGAACTCAAAATCAAGAATCCATTTGCTATAAAATTTGGTTATTCTCTTTCATTGTTCGAAGAAAAACATGTATTAACTAATCCAATGACAAAGCCATTTCAATGTCATATATCCAACACCTATCAAGAAGTTGGCCATTGTTTTTACACTAAATGGTGCTTTCACAATTACTTAAATAACACTCATCAACTAATCTACTTACTAAGTCTTTCTAATGTCTAATTCAACTGCTTGTAATAAGGGGATATCAATTTTGCACTTAATGGTGCGTGACCTCTCACTCCAATGAATGACCATGTTAACTTATATTATTGGATGATTCCCTTACAAAAACATATCAAATCACAAAATGAACTCAAAATCAAACTTTGATGAAGTAAAAAAAGGACCCATGCATCAAACTTTGATGAAGTAAAAAAAAGGACCCATTCTAATCAAACTTTGAAGAAGTAAAAAAAAGGACCCATGCATCAAACTTTGATGAAGTAAAAAAAAAGGACCCATTCTATTATGCAGTAAAGAATTCTCTCTATCGATTGATTTGCCATTTCAAAAAATTAGTTAAAATCGTATTTCAAAATTCAAATAATTACAGAAGAAGAAGAAAATAAATAAATTGTATTTACCATTTAATTGAATTTATTCCAATAACAACATTTATTTTATGAGATAAAGTTATTTCAATAATAATCTCTGTCTCTATTTTGTGTCCTAAACTTATTCCAATAACATCTATTTCATAAACTTATTCTAATAACATCATCTTTTCCATACAATGAACTTATTCCACTAACAATATAACATTTTTATTTTATTCAGTGAACTTATTCCAATAACACCACCCTACTTTCATTCACCAACAAAACATAACCCAATAACACCACCCTATTTTCATTCACCAACAAAACATAAACGTATTCTAATAACATCATCTTTTCCATACAATGAACTTATTCCACTAACAATATAACATTTTTATTTTATTCAGTGAACTTATTCCAATAACACCACTCTACTTTCATTCACCAACAAAACATAACCCAATAACACCATCCTACTTTCATTCACCAACAAAACATAGACGTATTCTAATAACATCATCTTTTCCATACAATGAACTTATTCCACTAACAATATAACATTTTTATTTTATTCAGTGAACTTATTCCAATAACACCACCCTACTTTCATTCACCAACAAAACATAACCCATTTGGTAGCCAGCCCTCCCACCAACTATGATAATGGATCCAATAACAACACCTTCCTTTCATTCACCAACAAAACAAAACAAAACCCATTTGGCACTAAGCCCTCCTACCAACTAAGATAATGGTCACTCTCATGGATCAAACATATTCTAACTTATAGCTTATTACAATATTATTGTTAGATCACTTGAGGATTGTAAAAATCATGAAACGCTAACGACAGAACTAATTAAGAAGGGTCACAAAATCACAATAAATTAAAATATAAACAAAAATAGGCACTAAAACTTTTGTTTAGAATGTCAACGTCATGCCGGCGGCATCTAGTCGCCGGCGTCGGAGAGAGTAACGTGAAAAAGTCACCGTTTACCCGCAGTAAAATCGGCCAGTAAGCGAGGAATGCACGTGAGGTTATTGTCCAAGGGCGAAAACCGTGCGCGTAACCGTGCGGTGGGGATTTGTGGGTCGACGGAGGATTGAAGGGGGGAGGAGGATGGCGTAATGGGCTCATCAGATCCACCCACAGGAACCTCATACTGCATTTGATCGCTCGAGCTGAGGGTATTCAGGCCGATTGGTACCGGGAATAGGGTTTTCTGGGGGCAAAAAACGAAGGATTTTGGTCCCAGAACGAGGAGTTTTTGTGCATTTAAGTAAAGGGGAAGCTCGGGCCTCTGTGCTTGTTGTTTTGATTCGTTTTAACGGCGGAAATCCGTCCAGAATAGGACTATAGGCTGTAACATCGTTTGTGAGTAGAGTTTTTCGGAGAAGTTTTGAGGTGTTTAGGTCTGTTTAGAGATACCCACTTGTGAAAAAAATTAGAAAAAAAAAAAATAAATGTTTGGGGGATTGGTGGGGATAGCACAGAGGTATGTTCAGGGGATTCTGTTTAAAGATGCCCATTTGAAATAGCTCAAGTGTGGTTGTGAGAGAATTCTGTTGAGATTAGTGATCTGGAGATGCCCGTTTGAGAACGACTGTGGTATACGCAGCAAAAAAATATATATATAAATATATATCGAGTTCGTTGATCTGAAGCAGAGCCAAGGAACAAAGAATTGGAGGGTATGGCCAATGATGGAGTTATAGAAAAAATTCAAGTGTTTCTGAATCGGTTTTCAAATACCCTTTTGATTAAAATTGTTTTTAATGTTTTATGAGAGGAATTTCAGGTGTTTATGGATCCATTTTGAAATGACCATCTGATTGAAAAAAAAAAAATAGAATTGTGTATAAATTTTTATGAAAGAAATTTCAGATGTGTCTGAATCCATTTTCAAGGACGCATTTCGTTATCAGTGTTTAAATTGTATTTATTGTTTTACAGAAGTTTTTTTTTTATGTCTCTGGATCCATTTTCAATAACCCATTTGGTTAAAAAATTTAGAATTGTATTTAAAGTTTTGTACCAGCAATTTCAGATGTTTCTGAATTCGTTTTCAGGTATTTAAAAAAATTAGTCTTGTATTTGATATTTTATGAAGGAAATTTCGAATGTTTCTGATTCCATTTTCAAATACCGGTTTGGTTAAAAAAATTGAATTTTATTTCATGTTTTATGAAGGAAGAAAGTGAGAATCATGTTTATTGATCTGCAGGAAAATTGCGAGTCATGTTGGAGTCGGAGAGTTGCATTATGTCCGGTTTACCCGAACAAGAGCTGGTGAGAATGAAGCATTACCAGCCGGCAGCATGTATCGAAGGCTTAGACCACAATGAGAAAATGGAGAAAAGAATAATGTTCCAGGAGCCTCCGGGATTCGATCATAAGAAGATCAGGATTTCTGTGGACGTGAGGAAGGGTATTCTGAAGAGGGTCAGGTGCCAAGGTGAGCAATACGATGCCGAAAACCAAGGTGAGGGAACCCATGATTCTATGATTCCTGGTCTTCATGATGACTTAGGTTTGGATTGCCTTGCATTGACTTCTAGATCAGATTATGGATCATTGGCTTGTTTAAACAAGAGATTTAATTACCTTGTCAGATGCGGTTATCTTTATCGCCTGAGAAGGAGGCTCGGCATAGTAGAGCAATGGATTTACCTGATGTGTAATTTGATAGGGTGGGAGGCTTTTGATCCCTATAGACAGCGGTGGATGAGGTTGCCTAGGATTCCGTCTGATGAATGTTTTAATTATGCTGATAAGGAATCTCTAGCAGTTGGGACAGAACTGCTTGTTTTCGGCAGAGAAGTGTTTGGATTTGCTATATGGAGGTATAGCTTATTGACCCATAGTTGGGCCAGAGGACCAGGGATGGCTAGTCCTCGTTGTTTATTCGGTTCAAGCAGCTACGGAGAGATAGCCATAGTTGCAGGTGGAAGTGATCAGAATGGTACTGTGCTCACGTCTGCTGAGCTTTATAATTCCGAGCAAGGCACTTGGGAAACTCTGCCTGACATGCATTCTCCACGGAAACTCTGTTCAGGTTTTTTCATGGACGGGAAGTTTTATGTCATAGGAGGCATGTCAAGCCCCACAGTTTCCCTGACATGCGGAGAAGAGTATAATCTTCAAACAAGGACTTGGAGAAGGATACGTGACATGTTCCCTGGAGGGAACAGAGCGACACATGCTCCCCCCTTAGTTGCTGTAGTCAATAATCAACTATATGCAGTTGAGTATTCTCGAAATGAAGTTAAGAAATATAACAAGGAGAATAACACATGGAGTGTTGTGGGTAGGTTGCCTGTGAGGGCAGATTCAACGAATGGTTGGGGTCTAGCATTCAAGGCCTGTGGTAATGAGATTATTGTAATTGGTGGGCAGAGAGGACCTGAAGGTGAATGCATTGTAGTGAATTCATGGAGGCCTACTACCTCTGATGCTGGGAGGCCAATAGACTGGAAAGTCCTTGCAGTCAAGCGGCACGCTGGAGTGTTTGTTTATAACTGTGCAGTAATGAGTTGCTGAGTTGGTCATGATTCTTGGTCTCGTCAATCTGTTGCTGTTCTGTATTTTTCAAAGTTTAGACTTGTAAGGGCTTGCAATCTCTTGCAAGGTTTTACATTGTTGGTAGATAACTGGTAAGATTTTCATCTTTGTGTTAATGACAATACTGAGATCAGCTCAGCCAAGGAACGGCCACAAGCTCAGAAAATTAACACTGCTTTAAGCTGCTGCTTATTTCTCCACCGTTTCTTGAGATTGACGAGGCACCTTCCTTTCAAGGGTATTCTCCACTAGAACACTTCACTCTGCTAATTCTGTATTTTTTGACAAGTGATTACTTTGTTCTCTCTGCTTGTGGAAAATACAGAAAGCACAAGATAAGAGGTAGTATAGTAAGGGTTGATCATCTTTGCCCTCCATCTAAGAGGCTGCTCTAATGTTCTGTCAAGAGAAATCCCGTGCAAATATCAAATGAAAAAAATAGGGCTCTTATTTTTAGCCATATCAATACTATTACTCTGGCTTTTTCTGTGATACTTTTTTAAATCACAGAATTGATTTCAAATCAGGCTCATATCATCTATGTGGGGTTTCTTTATTTCTATTAATTAAAGTTACCGAATAAAGAAGTTCTTAGCATTACAAAATTGTAGCCCAACAGCCCAATTGGATGTTACATTTACTCTCACCTTTAATGGTTTCAATTGGTCTCTGACCACCGGATATGAAGAGGCGCTTGTCCATAGGCTACCACCCATGGATGCAACTTAAACTGTTTATGCTATATGTCATTGAGCTCTGGATTATGTATAGACAGTTGTAGTGAAGTTCAAAGCAAATCGTTTCCTTACGGTTTCATATGGATCCGTGTGTTTATTATCATATTGCTTTTTAATTTTGCCCCTTACTACTACCTTCTTTCTCATTGGACAAAGACATGTTAATGCTTGTCATTTCATCCTGTTCTTTACTTTTGGATGTATTTGCACGGAAAGTGTGTTACCTGCTTTTACATGCTTAGCAATGGAAGTAATGAATTCAACTAAATGGATATTTAAGGCTTTGTTGATAATTAAATGTTGAATTTGCACGTAGTTGGATTATATTTTCTTTGTGAACTTATCTGTTCTTCCATTCCATATACGACCACATTTTTTAATCCAAGGTGTGTGTCAGGAATTTAACATCTATATGATTTGCAAGGAGATGGGCACCCGAGAGTTGCAGGTGTCATCCACTAATAACTCATTGATAAATTTTGGTTTGCATGTGGGGTAATAGACATTTAATGCTACTCTAAAATCAGAAATCTAACTTTATTTGGTTTGGATCCTACTATTTTTTATTAACGACCCTATTTCCTTTACTGTCGTCTTAGAGTACATCATGTTCTATGTAATCCTATCCTTTTCCTTTTTAGTTGGATGATTTCCTGGAACCGAAAGTGATAAAGATTCGTGCTTATAGGGAAGGGAAAATTGTTTATGCAAATGTTCACCGTTCACTTTCATTGACATGATGAATCATTTGAAATGTAGATTCGGATTCAATACATACAGAAGTTAAAGAAGGAAAGTAAGAATGGGTTCGATTAATTTTTTTAAGAATGGGTTCTTCTATTTCTTTTTCTCATTTCACTTGATGAATGCATAACCAAACTGATTGAAAACAGGTACGTGAACTTTAGGTCTGTATCTTAAAATCTTTGATTATTCAATTTTTTTGTACTCATAAAATATTATTACGGCATTGTTATTTGAGTTTTGCTTGTGGGTTGTTTTAGTGCATTTTCTTTCCAACTTATTGCTTTGGTTATTATAGCTTTCTTTTTCTTTAATTTGCCTCTATGGTCTTTGAACAGAGTCACAGACTGCTCTTACTGAATCCTTGTATAGGGCTCTGATATAACCCTGGTGTAAAACTTCAGTGTTAAGAGGGTGAGGAAATTTGGAAAGAACGGGTGTCGAATATAAGTTTAGGTTGTGATTGCGGCAGCTGTAGGCTAGTCCTAGGATTTGAAGACATCATCTAATGGGCTAGTCTGCGGTGTTTTCTTCTCATACTCACAAATAGTCCAATTTGTATTGGTATGGTCTAACCCAATCGTACTCTATTGGACTTAAGGCAGTTTATGTCACCATATTTTTCTGTCATCTTCCCTTGCTCTTCCTGGCTTTTCATAGTTTATTATACATGAAGTAGGCAGTTTATGTCACCTTATTTTTCTGTCATCTTCCCTTGCTCTTCCTGGCTTTTCATAGTTTATTATACATGAAGTTACTGTATTGTAACGTGTGCCTTCAGAGAAGTCTGATGTTTTCAACAAAGTACCCATAATTTTTGCAGGTCAGAGGTTCAAATCCAAGGGGTAGAGTATGCACACCTTTATAAAATAGCAGTCAAAATTCAAATCAAGGTCCTTTCTCCTACAGACAATAGGGTCTCATACATCAATTTGGTGTCTAGCTTGGCTGTAACCTTATTATTATTATTATTATTATTATTATTATTAACTTGCACCTGAAAATGAGTTAAAAAATAATGGAAATGGTAAATACAAAATTGAATAAATATAAAAACTGTTTTCTGTCCATCGAGTTGTTTTCTTGGACAACTTTCTTGCATCTTTCACATTCTTAACACATTTATTTGTAGTGCCATCCATTCAAGCATTTTCTGACCTGAGACTGAATCTGTTCTATTGCATATTTCATTTTTCTTTGTTAACAATTTTCCATTTCCTTAATTCAGAAAATAAATACATCATAACGAGATGAAGTAATGGATTTATAGCTCAAATGTGTCAAAGCGCTCTTATTATTCTTGAGGATTCCAAGTATTTTGACTCTCATGTATCACATCTCAAAAAGTTGTCCCATACTGATATATGAACAGCTCCTACCATGATACACAATATAGCAAACCCATTTTTTTATGAATGCATGAATGGACCTTTTGTTTCCACATAAACATGGATATAAATACTTCTTACTGTACATATCTTGAGTTTTTCCACGTGGGCAAATATATGAACTTGAGGTTCCGGCAAGGAAGAAACTCTATTTTAGATGTCTTGTAGATTCATATGGGTTGGAACCACTGTATGTACACAATGTTATGAATGCAAATAACTAGAGGAGATTACACCTCGAACTTCCACATCTTAAACTTTTCGGCATACAAGTGTACTGCCAAGCACTAAATATGAGAATAGGAAATGTTATAAATGCAAATAACTCGAGGAGATTACATCTCAAGCTTCCAAATTGAAAACTCCTCGGCATACAAGTGTACACTACCACGCACTAATTATGAGAAAAGTTGTAACTATACAGTTCATAATCTGCCAAGGACGCTTGCTATTCTCATATTAGTTGTAATTAAAACAAACTGTTTAATGAATAATGCATGACCTCTAGATAATCCTAACACTGTCAAGGGACAAACTCTTCATAATGGTGTGCTTGAAATGCGTCGTAGTGCTTGACAGTGATTATTGTATTTGCAGCAGGGACAAACTCTTCATAATGGTGTGCTTGAAATGCGTTGTAGTGCTTGAAACTCTGTAAACTGCTTGGGGTATATTCTCAACAGAATATAGTGGCTGTACATATGTATGTTCAGTTATGTCAAGTACTCTGAGTTCAATGTATGTTTCTGACAGAAGATTATGGAGTGAGTGTTGCTTTTGCAACAGGATATTATGGAATAAGTGTTGTGTGTTCACTCTTTCACGTTGCCAGAAAAAGCTCGTAATCCATTTTAGAAGAGAGAATGCTCCAAATGCTGACTGAAATGATTATACACGGCATAGAATGTTTGTCTACACATGGATTAACTCTCTTCAGCCATTTACAGGGTTTATAATGATGACACCTTATGTGTCCTGTGAATACTGCATGAATTCTTTGCAGTAATTATTTTGCTAGAAACTGATGTCAGTATGGCCTGTATGTCAAGGCTTCTCTTCAAAATCCCCTTTGTGAAATGACGTAATACATTCGAAATATCAGTATATATTTTCCGTTACACATTTGTTTTTTTTATTTATGGAGTTGCAAACAAAAGGCATGGTTCCAAATTGTTACTCTTCAGATTATGGAAAATTTTATTCTCATCCACGGCTTGTGTTACATTCGACTTTCTTTATATGAAATAAGTACAAAATATGGGTTCCTATATCAATTTATTGCCCACAATCTCTTGAAATGGCGAAGTCGGTATAACTACATCTTATGATTATGCAGATCATCTCGTGTATTTCCAATTCAATCATATTTCTAAAAGAGTGCTCTTTCTCTTTCATGCAGATCATCTCGTGTATTTCCAATTCAATCATATTTCTAAAAGAGTGCTCTTCTCTTTCATGCACACAAATCAGACCACTGTATTGCTATGCACACTGTAGCTTTGTAAAATATCAGAACTGCCAATGAGGTATTATTATTTGACACAAATATTATACACAGGCTCATGACAGGTGGAGAAAAAGGATTCAACTGAATATTGAAAAGAATGCTAGACTATGCCGCAGGAAACATCTAGTACAAGGTCATACGAGGTTCGCTTCCATAAGGAAACATGGAAACACGTGTGGTGCAACCTTGAAACTCATATTCAGCCATACAAATGATCCCATATGTGGGAAACGTGTTTCATATGGATAGAAACACATTTCCAAGCCATACTAGCATCTTTACGAAACGTTTCCAACATGAAATCTACCTACTTTGACTTGGTTTAACTCACAGTATGATTCAGTTTATTAATTACGATGGACCAGATGTGTTCGCATTAGCAAAAGCTGGCATTGCCTTTATCTTTCTTCAATTTAAAGATAAAAGCAAGGTCGACTTTTGCTTAATCTTTAACATTACCATTAACTGTTTCAGGGCGTTTCTGTAGGGTGTTTGAGAGTGATTCTAACTTTATCAAAGTTTATATGGAAAAAGTAGAATTTCATATCCGATTCAAAATTCCATAGACTCACCAGTTTTCAAGATTTCAGCATTGGCAAGATTGTCACATTTTCAATTTGTTCCATCATGTATGAGGCTATAGGATTAAAATTTAATTAAGAGCATCAAGCCCTTTATGTATCTTGCTGTTGGTGGTGTTTATTGTTAAACTCCCTTATCATGGCCTTAGCAAAAATGTATCCTTCACCCAAGCCAAAATCATTGATTAGGCATGCTAAGTTTTTTCTACCATATATAAAGCTTGAATTAGGCAGAGTCGTCAAAATTAAATGGCTTCCATTGATGTCCCTAGAGGATCAAGGTATTGGTAAAGAGAAATGCTAATGATGAAGATCCCAATATAAACGATAGGAGAACAGTGCTTATCATTTAAGTTTGTCATTTGTGCTCATTTATTAATAATGCTTTCTTTCAAAATTTCAATATAATGTACTAGTTATAAAAGACATACACACAAACACAGCTATATTGTGTTCCCATCTCAATTTTGAGAGATCATGTTTCTAATGTGTTTCTGTTTTGAAAACTCAACTCATTTTCCTGTATCATCATGCAACGTAGATGCTATATAACTTCAGTATAAAATTTGTAAACTAAAGGATGTCTACTAGAATGAAGCCCTTCTTCCATTCTATATGGATTTAATAGTTCTTCCTAACGTCTTGTCCAAGGGTTTCTTTCATATGCCCAGTGATCCTTGGAAGATTCTGGATGGGAATTTAAGACTCTTATGTTTTGTAATATTGCAAGCTCAAAAAGACGATTGTTTGTAAAGAATTCGGAGAAAATCCATATATGAATCATTTCAAAGATTCCCAGTTGTTGCAAGCATGAGGTCTACTCAGTCTAAGAATTGACAACGCATAGTTTGAAAGCTTTATTGAGGTAAATTGAAGTATTGTGACAATGTTGAAGACAATCCCAGTTTAGCTTGTAATTTTAGGATCATTATCTTGATCAGTTCTCTGGCCAAGCTGATATTTGTGTTTTGTAGGACTTGTGGCATGAAACAAAGCTTCAAAGCTCAATTTTTCTCCAAGGTCGATAGTTTGAATATTGGATGCTGGACTGGCAAAATTTTCATTCAACATTACTTGTCTTGTTATGGACTAAAATTTGATCTCAAATTTTATTTTTATGCAACATAAATGGTACATTAGCTTTTTCGCACTATGATTGTCCTTATGAAACTTGGGTGGAGATGATAACTAGACCTTGGCTTTCTTTCGCCCTAAACAGTGTCCTAGTCCTGTGTTGCATGAATTTCATTGTTGCATGCTTTTAATTCTATATTCTTGCTTGTAGATTTAGAACGCATCAGTATGTTTGTGCTTGTTAGGCTGAGGTGTATACACATCTTGTGTCTTATGCATGCACCGCCAGTTTCTTCAATACTAAAGCCATCGTTAAAACTGTGTAAGTGATCAGAAAGGGGAACTGTTTTCCTCATTTGAACAGCTAAGAGCATGAAAACGAACGTTACCAGTTCCTTGTTAATGAATCTGGTTCCAGTCCTATTAGGACCCTTGACTCCTCACCAATTCTGGTTCTCAGGCCAGACCGTTGAGTTAGACAAGCAAGAGGAATTCGATGATAAATCTCGTCATCTATATGCGATCTGAATTCTTAATCATTGCATTTGGTGAATTTTGTAAAAAAAATAAAAACTATTTTTGTTGAAATGCCCTGTGTAAATTCTTTTAAGTTGCACAAATTAATATTGAGATTCATTTTTTGTTAAATTTATTTAAAATAATTCCCTGGGCAGCTAAATTGGTAATGATTATGAAAAGAAGTGTTATGTGCAAAGATATTTGATATTCAAATTTCCGATTCACCTATGCCTATAGACTGTGTCTACGGAAGGGGCATATGTAGCCTGTAGGTACCTACAGGTTATAGTGATAGCAGTTGGAATATGAGACCAGCCAAGGAGTATGAGACCAGCCCAATTGTCGATTCCTCCATATACAAAATATATATATATATATTCCATTTTGATATTTAATTTGGCAAATTTTGAAGCTAAATTTGAAGAGATTCACTCAATCATCTTTATTGAACTTAATAGTGATTTTTTATTTTATTTTGGCACAGATACTGTTTTGAGTTTTATTTTTTGAGATTCCAAACACACAAATTAGGTGACCTAACAAAACACAAAACAAAAATCTAAGATAATAGCAATCAAAATTAGCTATTATGGGCGTTCAAGTTTCAACATATTGGTTTCACTGTAATTTCTCTCTTAAGAGTATAATTTTTGTTTTTGATCTTCGGCATGTTTTACTACTTTGTAAACCAAGATCTTCAAGACTCTTAAATCGTGCTGCAGCATATTGGTTTATCACTCTAATTTCCCTCCTATTATCACTTTTGTTTTTGAACTTTTACTACTTTGTATACCTAGATCTTCAAGACCCTCGGAGCTTTCTTCCATTGATGTTGTACAACTTCAAATATCCAATAACGTAGACACCTCTCACAGATTACAAAAGTCCCACTTCAGCTACGAGGACGCGAATGGGACCATCACAATATTGACATACCCACAAGCACATGCATAAGCATCACATGTCATTGAAGGGACTTGAGCGATATGGGGGGACTTGAAAGATATGGGATCTATAACAGTCCCCTTCTTTCACCAATACAGAAAACCACCATTAATTTAAACTTAGTTTTAATCCCATTTGGTTGTAAAGCCATCACAATATTGACATGCCCACAAGCACACGCATAAGCATCACATGTCATTGAAGGGGCTTGAGCCATAGTGGTGTCTATAACAGTCCCCTCCTTTCACCAATACAGAAAACCACCATTAATGAAAACTTAGTTTTAATTATATTTAATTGTAATCAGTGTTGTAAATATCGCAATTTTATCACAGAAAAAATCAGGAAATCGTGATTTTTTTTATATGACCGACTTTTTCCAGGGTTAAAAAATCACGATTTTATCGTAAATTGAATGAAAAATTGCCCTTATGGAAAAAATCACCGGGCTATGAACCGTTGGTGATTTAAGTGAATTTTTTTAATTTTTCAAATTTTGTGGTTTTTGAGCTGATATTTACCAATTTTTACTGATATTTTTCCAATTTTTATGATTTTTTGCACCCAAAAAATCATGATTTTATTGTAAATTGAATGAAAAATTGTCCATTATGTGAAAAAAAATAATTCGTGGTTTTTTTATGGATATTTACCAATTTTACTAATATTTTCCCAATTTTTATGATTTTTTTACACCCAAACTGATTTTATCACAATACCAATGTCAGAAACATTGGTTATAAATACAAAATTCTAGTACTTTGCTCCTTTCAACGTTAGCCTCTTAAAGAGGTTCACAGATTAAATTAAGAAGCAGATCATTGTATATGGCATCTCAGATTTAATTTCTGTGCTGTGCTACTTATATGAAATTACATGTATGAATGTGTGTATATATTTGTTGAAATTTCTTTAATTTATAGTTGCCTGGGTATACTTGTATCCCCTCAGGGAATATCTGTACCCACCATCAGGCTGGCCGCCTCCTTTACAAAGCAAGATCATCATAGTCCTACATTCATAGTTCAAAAGGTTTTCATCTTTATCAGACCTGCACACCTGTACCTCCACCCAAATGTACTCATGCAACATAGCCTTCATAATATCGTATTTATTACATTGAAAATCACTGCTTGGTGCAGAAACAACAGAATGTTAGCTGGTTTCACATCGATTTCCACGAGCAAAGTCTGTTTTCTTCCAATTGTGTACTGACTTGCTTGATGGACTAGTCCTTTGGATTGGCTACAGAAACTGCATATGAAATGATGCTGGATACTATTCACGGCTTTTTTGGAATAGAAAAGGTAGAAATCACCATAGCCCATGGTTGATTTTTAGCTTATGACATAATGGAAGTAAGTCCTGCCAACCTTTGTTCTGTTGCCCACGAACTGAAAATAAAATTTTGGTAGGTTTCCTTGTATGCCAGTTGTAAGATCGTTATTATTGCAATGATAGGTTGTACAATTTTTTTCCTCATCTTTAGCAAAGTGATGAGGAAAACAATTGGTTTTGGCAATAGGTGGTTAAATGGTCCCCACATGGATTCATGACCTTTCACCTGTAGATACAGATAACCCTTTACATTAAAAACCAAGTTGTTTGATCCATCCAATGGCTGGTCTAATGATCAACATGGTTGGAGCAAACAGCACCCCATTGATTAAGCTCGATGAGCAAGTTTTTTAAAGTGGCCCCACAGGCTAAGACAAATCAATTTCATTTAATGTGCCAACAAGAAAAATTAAAGTTCTTGTTCACAAGTCAAAGTCAAAAAGATGGAGATAGCAATGGTAAGAAGCCCCACCTGCATATAATGACAAAAGTATCTATTTCCCTTTTTTTTGGATCTTCATGCAGTTTTTTTGGCTTGTAGTTCTCTCTTTGGGGCCCAGTTGCCCACCATGTAGATGACATTAACAAATTAAATTTCAACTTCATCTCTGGCAGGTTGAAGTTCCCTAATGGGTGTTAAATGAGGAGTCCTCAGGTTCAACATTTTTTGAGCATTTTTCATTTGTTTTTAAACATTTTTTTAAGTTTATCAAAGAATCTGATTTTTTTTACTATCCAGATTAAATTTTAATGTGTTTATTAAAAGGAAATATCTAATTTTAATATCGCATTGGTTTCTTCGTGTTACTCAACGATCCAAGTCCATCCACCATGTTGTTGCTCAAATCAACACCCTTTATTTTTAATGAAGTTCAATAATCTAAGCATTAAAATAAAGATAGAAAGTTTAATCTACTTAATTACATTTTCCTAAAGTGATGATAGACTTTACCAATCTACACCACCAACATTGAGATAAAAATATAGAGTTGTTGTTAATTAAATGTCAATCATGATAGAATCCAATCTCGAAACACTACAATCCTATCAATTCCAAAATGCTAAAATCCTTTAAACGGTTAAGTCCGATAAATTTTGAATAAAATATGAGAGTTTTTTATTTTTAATATAATGATGAAGTTAAAACCTCTCAAATATCTTAAAACTATTAATGTTAAAAATTGAAATAAAATAATAATAAAAAAATAAAAGATAACTTTTACTTTAACTTGAAAATTTAATATTTTAACATTACTTTTTTTCCAAAATGGTGCAGTCCATGTTACAAATCAACCAGTATTAATAACACATTCTAAAAACCACGTCAGCGCTACAGAAGGGGTTACTTAATGCTCTGATTAGCCACAACTTAGACAAAGACTCCTCATATAAGTTTATGTAAACATCGTCTGATGCATCTTCTCTTTCAAGTTTTCTTGAACAATCTGCTTAGACGATGTGATTTATATGTGCATTGAAATTGTCAACAAACATGTTTTCCTTCCTCTGTCTTTAAAGAAATAAATCCAAGCTTATGTTCACTGGGACGGCTTGCTCAGTGAAAGCAAGGCAGTGTTAATGCCTCCATCAAAGTTAAGTCTGCCAATGTGTGTTAATAGCCCACGTTTAAAGTAAAAAATATTACAATTTTAAAATATAAATTAATATAAATTTATTTCAATTTATATAATTATTTTTAATAAATTTGAAAGAGTGAATTTTGAAGTAATGAGAATTTTTTTTGTTTGTTAAGTTGTTTATGATTTTTCAGGTTTGTTCTGTGACTTGAGGAGCCGTGACCTAGGGGCATCTAATCTGTCAAAGTCACTCGGGGATCGCAACCAGCTTGGGCCACACCAGCCCTAAGCTGACTAGATTTTTTAGCAGGTCTCCTCTACCTAGCACAGAACACAATGACCACCATGAAGTTTGATCGTAGGTCGCTTTACTAACAAAGCCCAACCTCAACAAGTTGTACTAGTAAAACTTAACAAGTAACAAGAATTCTTAAAAACATTAAATAAACCAATAAATTATTAAATATATAGATATGATACTCTAACCATGTATAGTTAGTGGTTATTCAGTTTTCACTTAAGAATCAACCCTTTAACTGGTTTAACTCAAAAGGTTGACTTGATTATGAAATGGATTTATTTAAGATTAAAGGTCGATATCAGAGAAAAGGTCACAGTGACCTTATTAAGGGGTTAACCTGAAGTAAAAGGATTCATTCTCCCAACCTTTTAAAGAAATTTTGGTCAAGCAAAAACATTTACAAGATGTATCTTTAAATTAAATATTTCATTTATCAAAAAAATATCCCATTAATAAAAAAACGTTCCCAAGAGAAATATTTTTTCCATTCAACCATTTAAAAGGAAAATTAAATATTTCATTAATAAAAAATCGTTCCGAAGAGAAAATAGGTAGGAAACAGTCAAAAGAGGATATAATAAAGAGTGCAAAATGTAGCCTGAACAATCTTGAAAATCTAAAAGTAATCTGCCATCAAAACAGCCAAAAAACACTCGCTTTTGAAAAGCGCCCAGACAAAGCCCAATAATACCATCGGCAATTAATAAACTCTGCATATAAACACCAATATACAAAGGCCAGGAAGACTTCGCACAAAAAGGCTTTCCAGAACATCGGTCCATCCATACTATCGGTCGTACCATACTCCTCACTACAAAGTGAGAGGAAGGGACATCGTATCCCCACCAAAGCCTCTCTTATCTTCTAACATTTAGTTTAACTGGAAGTGCAAGAGCTGAGGAAAGGATGAGACGCGAACAAAAGGATCTGTTAACAATGCACAGCTGAGGCTTTCGAGTTTTGAGAACCGGGGTCCAAAAAGGGGCATACTTTAATGAAGAAAAATATGAGATTCTAAGGAAACCCATCCGAACCCCTCGCTTCATCCACCTTAAGTTCTGGAAACATGACATCAAAATCACTGCATAAAGCCACCGTAAAGTTTGGTATTCTCTATAATCTAGGGAACTTGCTCAACGTGTTGTTGACCACCAAATCCACTCCCAAGCGTAAAATTGCTACCTTCGACTCTACTTCCAGCACTATGTGGAAGAATAACCTCTCATCCAACCTGGAAGAAACCACAACACCAAAGGCTATCGTCCTTTGTTCTGGACTGGAATCAGTTTCCTTGGACGGCGTACCACCACATACTACACCCCACGTATCCACCTCCCTTCCAGACACACTATTCCGAGTATCACATAACAGCCTTTGACTGCTCCTCGATTTTGGGTTTGGTTTCAATTTCGAAACGATGGCTTCCATCTGATGTCTTATCAATCGGACTGCGTTAAACATCCTTGAGTCGCCCCTCAAGCCCTCGAATCTGCCTATACTCACCTTCGTGCCGACCAAATCGATAACCTCAATCGGATGGCAAGCCATATTTCTCATGTTATCAGGTCATAAATCGGGTCATAAATGAATGGCGGGGGTATATTTCTACCGATTTTGTTAAGGCCGAAATCGAACATTGGGCATATACACCCGCCGTTCATTTATGGCCTAATAACATGGGTTTTATTGACGGCCCAATCGGATACCCCACATTCTAGGATAGAATGCTTTTCTTCACGCAAATAGGGAGAACTTGCGCTTTCGATGCCACATCTTCCATTTATGAATCTAATGGAGACGCTACTAAGGTCTCCTTACATCCCCAGCTGTTTGTTGCATCGAACTTGAACCCATTGCCCCTTCCTCCTTCCCACCATTAACTGCAGTCATTACTCTGTCGCTCTGGCAAAAATATTCCATGGATCTTCTTGATGCCATCATCTCGTCCCCAAAAGAGTTAATTCTTTACACTGGAATTTCCTCCGGCAATCGCGAAATACGTAACCATGGGCTTGACAGAACCTACGGCAAATTGAGGAGATTTGTGTAGTCTACCTTCTAAACTCAAACCTGATCGCCCCATCCAAACACAATCTCTTCCAGAAGACCACCTGAAGGAGGGGTCAAAACCAGAATACCAACAATACCCTTTACTTTCAACGGTCTCTTCAGCCACACCCCGAAAATAACCTATCTTGTTTCTATCCTTGGAATTTTTTGGTCCCAAAAATGCAGGGTAAACCAAGAAGATGAACCGGAGAAGGAATCTTCTCTTTTTGAGCCCGAATCGGATGGAAGGAATCATACTAAGATATACTAGATGATTCATAACTGCAGGGTCCCGTAGCAAAAATTGCCTGCTTATCTACCCCATTTTCAAAAAGAAAGGTAAAGAAACCCCTTTTCAATTGGGTAAATTCTGAGATTACCTCTGGTCGCTACTGCCCACACCGAACTGATCTACCGAGAGATGTGGTTTGGACGACAAAAATATCCTCTCGCCGCCAAATCCTTCAACTATCCACCCAAAACGGGAATTCTAGCCGAGCCAGGGGAAGGAATGCACCATTTTATCCTCGAAAAAACCCTACCTTCTTCCTTTTCCACGTCTGCGACTTCCACTTCCTCCATCCTTTTTCAAAGTAAATAATCATAAACTTATATAACACATATATAACCCTAATTAAACTTATTAAACTTACCGTTCCACATGTCTAATGGAGAACTCCTCACCCAAGTACCTTGTGTGTCCAAATACAATGTAGCCTGTACTTTAGGAGGAACATGCAGCTCTATGCGAAGGGAAGGTATATGAAGCATATATAGAGTTTTGGAAGCTTTCTTCCGCCATTCCTCTTCCATTCTCAACAGAACACTGAATGGTCCTCCAACCAGCAACTACCTTAAACTTGTACAATGAACCATGAGCTTGAGCAATGTGTAAACCTGCAGTGAACAGGTGGTTTTACTGCATTGTGTAACGCTGTAATTGCTAGTTTAGATGGAAATTATGGTTGTCAGCTAAGTCACCAGATTCGTCTTAAACCTCTTACGAATCCCGAATTCAGCGAATCCGACATGATTCGGTCTAGATTCGTGTCCAAATCATATGACACGTCGTGTCCGTTTCCGACACGTCAAATCCGAGGTCGTGTCACGATTTTCAAAAGCGTGCCGCGATTTTGGGACACGTGTCTTGTTTCCAGGACTCGCTAAGCTCAGCGCAGGAAAGAAAAGGGCGTTTTTGCTCATTAATATTTTCATTTGGCAAGTGATTTGTGTTGTTGGCAAGTGATTTGCGTTGTTGCAGCAAGGAGTAGAGCATTTTGGCAGCTTCATGATCAAGTCTAGGCCCTAGTATTGATATGCTATTCATGGTAATGTTAATCTTCATTTTCATCCTTTTACTTAAATTTTTAACATTACCATGAAATGACTCAGGATGTTTGAGAGTGGTTCCGGCCTCATTGGATTTCATAGGGAGAAAGTAGAATTTTAGATTTCATTCAAAATCCAGCAGACTTATCAGTTTTTCAGGATTTTAGGATTGGAGGATTGCAATGTTTCCATTGAATTTGTCATGTATTAGGGTATGGAACTCGTATCTAATCAAGAGCACCAAACCAAGAGCTTCTAAATATGTCTCCTCCCGCTCCCAAGTAACACTGTTCTTGATGATATGGGTCTGGACACCACTGTTGAGTTGGCATTGGCCAACATGGATCTCAATGATCCAGTGCTAGAGCCTGTTAGATTCGATGACTTAGAGGGGTCAACCTCCATACCAGCAGATGCAGAGGCGACTATGGATACAGGGGAGGAGGAGGACGCAGAGGAGAGCAGTGGGGACCATGATGATGG